>CACRXK020009799.1:0-18581 GCA_902702795.2 Paramuricea clavata
TCTGCGGCCATAAAATGTCTTGAGCATATCTTCGATGAAGCTGTTGGTTCGAAGTTCAGTCTCTTTCGTTTCACAAAGCCAACCTATCGTTTCCTTCGCTTTATTGCCTCTGGCCGATCGTCATTCGCATAGACGCATACGGAATATTGTGCAGCGATATTCCTTCATTTTGGCTAGCAATGTTGGAGCATCCATATGCTACACACCCATGTGGCATCTCTGAACCATGGACGTTCAGCGAAATAAACAAAAAACCGATAAAATATTCTTTTCTCGTGTTTTTAAAAAGGAGAAAGTGTTCAATGTTGCTGTTTTACTATAAATGTCCTGTTGTTCTGAAAGCATGTCTTCTCATTCCTACGTCACTTCCGCCTCACAACACAACTAGTTACCACTAATTGTATCTCACGGTCAAACACAAAAATTTGCCAAAATCCGCAACTTTGAGGCCCAAAAAGTCCATGAAGATCAAATTCTCGTCTGGTCAAATATATTGCAAATGCTCTTAAAATTGTTAAACTATCAGGAAAAATCATTTCCCTGACCCTGATATAGGCAGTTTAGTTTTATAAAGACCACTTTAAAACGTTTTGTGAATTGTTTGTGGTTGAATTTTACCTTAAATTGAAGCTTGTGTTACGTATATAATTACATACCTAACATATATATGTTGGGAAATTGATAATTTTGTAATTAAAAGTGATATTTTTAGGCGATTTTCATTTGTAAGAATATTCTTAAAAAATTATCGTGTTACCATGACAACTACTTTAGATACTTCATGTTCGGAAAATACAATGGTTTTGTCAGCAAGGCGAGGGTTTCTGCATGCATATATTTTCTAGTAGTTTTATTTCACAAAACTATATACACCCTAGCAGTGTCTGACAATTACGTGGACATCGACCAGAGGGTGCTAGAACGTACGTTTACTTGACTAAACGGAACTACGTAGGCGTAGATATGTCAAGTCATCGCTGAGTCAGCCTATGACGTATGTTTCTAACTAATTAAATTATAGTTATACACCATGCGATTGAAAGTTATACACGACATAATAAAATAAAGTTATTTCAGCAAATCTATTAAAACCGTGTTATAGTATAAAGTACTCAATACTCAGTATATGATATATAATATAATGTAACCTCCAAT
This sequence comes from Paramuricea clavata, assembly GCA_902702795.2. Taxonomy (NCBI): domain Eukaryota; kingdom Metazoa; phylum Cnidaria; class Anthozoa; order Malacalcyonacea; family Plexauridae; genus Paramuricea; species Paramuricea clavata. Next base: position 1,156 of record CACRXK020009799.1, read on the forward strand.
AGAAGACATCAAACCAACGCAGATTCCAGACTCATCTATAAATGAAATTAGTCATGCGTAAGCTCGGATCCAGTTACTCCTAGTACTGAAGTATTAACACGAAAGAGACTTTTAAAACAGACATCCTCCCCACCGGTTAGGTTAAATTAACCGATTTTCTAGAAATTTCGGTCAGTAGAAGATGAGAGTATTTGTTTGACTTTATTACTTTGTCCTTTTGCTTTGTATTACTAGATATCTAAGCAAATTAAATTGGGGATCGACCAGTACGGCAAGTGATTTAGACGACTTAATTGTACCGTGCCAAAATACAAGTACACTATATCAGAAATTTTGGGGCCTAAATTGCTAATATATAATCATATAATAATGTACGTTAATTAAAAAACATGTATGCATTATGCCTGGTTCATACTGGTCGTAAGAATCGGGGATTTCCATGCTGTGGAATTGGTGTGTAAAATGCTTTGTCTGTCGGAAAATAATACAATAGATCCCCGATGAATTACGCGGACAAGTGTGAACCAGGCTTTAAGCCTGTGCACACGAGAAAAACTTGCTGAGCTAGCTGCCACGTGAGGCGGTTAGCTCAGCAAGTTGCTCTCGTGTGTGGCAGGCTTTAGGTTCGTTGCATGAAAAGCTCGCGGTTAAGCTCATATATCAAACCTGTGTCGCATAATACGACATGACTAAGATCGAACCTTATGACGGCATACTTCGAAACCCGGACCGGACTCGGACTCGGACCCGGACTCGGACTCTAAGAAAATCCGGACTCGAGAAAAACCTGGACCCGGACTCGAAAAAAATCCGGACTCGTGTTTAAGAAAACCCGGACTTGACTTTTGAAAACTCGGACTCGAAATAGAAAAAACCGGATTCAAAACAAGGACTCTGTGTACGAGAATGTAAAGGTTTTTTGGAAAGGTTTAATAATAGTCAACATGATTAACGATGATCTCTTTATAACAATAATGATGTATATATCTTTAAATAAATTTCTAGAGTGCTGTTGCACTATCTGGCGTAGTGGTGATAAAGAATCTGAGTTGCTCGGTAACAATTGCGGGTGTCCCTATCTCTTCTCGCTTTCTATATATAGATATAGATAGAATACTTTATTTCAAAAGCAATAAGCTTGGTTTTGAAACATGTAGATCATTTTTTCTTCTAGTGACTCAGTGTTATGTGTTATGTGAGGATACTAATCAATAATCATACTATGATTCCTTACAAAATAATCACTATATAGTATACCTGAAAAAATTTAGACACTTAAACAGCTAAATCTACCCTAGACCTAAATTAATAACTAAAATCTGTCTCAGCAGTCAAGAATGTCTTGTCTGGAAACCATCTCGTTACACAAGTGCTGCAACCATAGCAAACAACGTGTGAGACTCGATACTGACAATGAAGTTTGACAATAAATCAGGTTATTTTGAGAATCAACATGCTACCCTCGTACTAGCTGTCTTGTAGACGTATGCATAAATGAGCCGCGGTTATATGCAAGGCACTTCGGGCAATTGATGAACGCATTGCCTAACGAGAGAGTTTCAATATCACTGAATTTCGGCCAATTCACCCAACGCGAATTTCACTGTCGGTATTATTAGGCCGTGGGTGTTGCGACACCTTTTTTTGTTTCCACTTTAAGATTGCTTTCATTGTGATGTGTTTTCTACTATTTTTGATTAGGAATAATTGTGGGTGTTCAATTCGTGTGTGTAAACTTTATCTTAACAAAATTAAGAAAATAAACGTGTTTACAGCAGCGTCTTGCCCAAATATTTGAGAGCACTTTATAATATCAAATTGCCGCGACACCTTCACTGCCTTCAGCATGTGATGTGCTTGGCCGTTAGTTACTTTGCTAAAACGGAAATAATTTTTATTGAGTTTGTTTTTTGGCAATATATATACTGTATATATATATTCTGAACTTTGCCGGAAAGCTATCATTGGATTTTCTACCATTGAAACGATGGCCTAAGCCACAAATGACACGTTCGAGTTATCCAAGTCGTGTCATTTTGACAAATTTTTCGAAAGTGTGCTGTCCATTGATACACTGTGTTGGGGTATATTTTACCCTTGCCGCCATCACGTTGCCTGCTATGGTTGCAGCAATCATGTATCGAGATGGTTTCCAGACAAGACATTCTTGATTGCTGAGACAGATTTTAGTTATTAATTTAGGTTTAGGGTAGATTCAGCTACTCGCGCAAGTATACATAAATGCATTTTGGTGTTCAAGTGCCTAAATGATTTGTTCCGCCAGGTATATACTATATAGCCGTGATTATTTTGTGAGGAATCATAATATGATTACTGATTAGTATCCTCACATAACACATAACACTGAGTCACTAGAAAAGAAAGTGATCTACACCATTCGAAACCAAGCTTATTGCTTTTCAAATAAAGTATTCTATCTATATCTATATCTAGAAAGCGGGAAGAGATAGGAACACCCGCGCGAGAGAACAGATCCGCAAATTTAATATTACCGATGCAACTCAGATTCTTTATCAGCACTACACCAGTTTGTGCAACAGCACTCTAGAAATTTATTTAAAGATATATACCGGATTATTGTTATAAAGAGATCATCGTTTATCATGTTAACTATTATTAAACCTTTCCAAAAAACCTTTGCATTCTCGTACACAGAGTACTTGTTTTAAATCCGTTTTTTTTATTTCGAGTCCGGGTTTTCAAAAGTCAAGTCCGGGTTTTCTTAAACACGAGTCCGGATTTTATTCGAGTCCGGGTCCGGGTTTTTCTCGAGTCCGGATTTTCTTAGAGTCCGAGTCCGGGTCCGAGTCCGGTCCGGGTTTCGAAGTATGCCGTCGCCGACGGCCTAACTTTAACTATTGTTATTGAATATTGAGTTACGGACTACTGTAGAAATGCATATTATTGAGTTACCAATTGACGATAATTAAGATCATATCAATCAACTGTGATTGCTTACCTTGGTTATTAATTTATGTACTATTCTCACTATATGACTCGGATTTCCCTCTCACCTTTTCCCTCTTTTCAAACGAGCTACTTTCACTATATTAAGACAGTACATTAGTTATAATATTGTCTTTTTATGCCTTTCACGGGTCTTTCGAGGGTCTTCCCCAACAGAGTTCTGGGATTTCCCGCATGCACTGCGTGGTATCAGACTTATACAACCTCATGCACGAGTTTGAAAATTTAAGAGAGGATGTCCACAAAAATCAAACATAAGGCGGCCACGACGGAAAAATCGATTTTGCTCAAATTTTGCCCAGATATACCTTATTATATCGGAAAATGCACCATATATTTTTTTAGGTCAAATGCTTTTTTAACTTTGAGAAAATGCCGTTTTAACACGACCACCCTAAATCGCCATTTTGTCTGGGAAAATATGCGCTGAGTTTACCGACAAATTTCACGACGACAACCGTTTATAATCGATCTAAAACCCTAAAAATCTTGTTTTTGGTTATTCAAAGGACCGGGTACGTGACTTACAAGAAATCTGAGTTACTTTTAGGAATAGAAATAATCGTAGTTTTGGAGCACACTATCTTACTTCATTTACGATACCCTCTTAACAAAACCGATTTTCACTATGGGATAAAGCTCCAAATCGATCATGCTTCTACTAGTTGGCTCTTTAATAAACAAGCTTTCAATTGACGTAAATACTTCTTTGGGCAAATGAATACGCGATAAACGACAGCGCGTTGAAATCGTCCGTTTTTGACGTCTTGCAAGTCAAACGTTGTTAATTTACATACCGTCGAAGTAAACAATTTAATCAAGTATTTTAAGTATTTTACCTTTTGATAAGAAGATATATTCTTGAATGGAGACTTTTTGGCTTGCTAAGTTTAAAATTGGTCCAGAAATCCCGATATATTTGTGAAATATCATCATATACAGGTATTTTGAGATATAATATCGTTGTCAGTTGCATGATAACTTCAGATCACTGTTCAATATTGTCTACTTTTAATAGCGCTAACATACAAAGCGATGAGCTGTTTAGGGATTATATTTGTTACTAAATTTACCAAAATAATTAGAACTACAACTGCTGTTTTCAGAGGTTTTGTTCCATTTTGTCCATATTATTAAATTAATGTACCAGTTATGTATCGACTATAATGTTTACGAAGACGTAAGTTAATTATTAAACAGGTGTTAGCGTGCGTGTACATGAAATGAACGTTTATAATGTTTATCAATATAAGAGGTTCTGAATGGGGTTAACTGACTACAGACATTTGCCTGAATTTTTGACTGACAACTGACAAAACATCCTAACTGACTACTGAGAAATGATGAAAAAAATTATAAGTCAGCATTTTGCAGTAACTGACTACTGACAGCTTGCAATATATCACACTGACAACTGAAAATTGGCTTAAATTTTAGCTGACAACTGACACCCAAAGACCCCCATTAAGACCCTCATATAAGTCATATATCATATAAAGTTTTTAAATTAAAATTAAATATAAGGACCAGCCCTTATATTTGAATAGCCAAATTCATATTAGGGACGTGAAACTCGTCTTAGACGGAAACTCGTCTGTGAAAACCCATCTGAATATGAATTTAGGGATGGATAAATTCAAATTTAAGACGAGTTTCCCATCTCTAATATGAATTCGGCCAATATGTGTTAAAACTGCAAGGTCATTAAATCTCATTAAAATCCCACAGTCACAGACCACAACAATTATACGTATTGATTGTTTCTTGACGATAGTAGATGCGTACGCATGCATGTTGCATAAGAAGTTATTTCGCTGGCCTCAGAATGACAAAATGTAACAAAGCTTTACACTAACCTATTCCAAACACCAACTTTATAACTTAAATCCCTACCATAACCCTTGCTCGTTATTAAATAACATACCGTAGTCAATAATTTAATCACCATTTCTAAGTCTTTTACTTTTTCGGGACAAAAAACTACTTGAAAAAGACCAGGGCTTTAAAAATTATTTGAAGTAGATAGTTATGATAAGACAGGGGTGGCGCCAGGGCCGCCCTTGCAGGGGGGGGGGCAAAGGGAGCAATTTTCTCTGCGACCCCAGCTCAAGGAGGGCCGGCAAATACAAATTTGCAAGGGGGTAAAAAGTTTGTCAACGGAGGGGTGGGAGGGGAATTATTGTGGTTCACCGGGGCCCCAAAGATATAATTGGCCCTGGGCCCCCATATTTCACTGAGCTGGCCTGGGCTGCGCCAGTAATTCTCCGACGGGGGAAGTCATCAGTGCTCTCTTTCGTTCTTTGGCAATTGGCATTAAAACCACAAGAACTACCGACAAGTGACCAGGGCCGGATTAACGTCGCGCGAGGCTCGTGGCAGATTTTAGCGCGAGGCCCCCAACCCCCTCCCCCCCCACTCTCCGCCTTGTTATGAAAACCTTTGAATTTAAAGACACACAAAATTGTTAAATAATTTTTTCAATATTTCAATTTATTAGCATCAATTATAAACGAGACAATGGCCTGCCTGGCCCAGTTGTTGGGTCAACATGTATAAACAGGATCATAAGGGACCGGTCATAAAGTAGAGGGGGGGGGGGGCTATGAAAAATTGGGGGTGGGTCACTATTTTTCAACACGTCGAAAAGGGTGGGTCAGGAAAATTTATGCACTGCATTAGGGTGGGTCAGGTAAAATTATTCACGTCTCACAATTTAATAAAAAGCGAAATCTCTTTAACCTATTAACTTTATATATTAAACAACAGGAATTCACACTTGTATACAGTACATTGGGAAGTGTTCTAGCTACCGTAGTCTACTCAATGTACTGTCATGCATTATGTTTGGACATAGTTGAATTATGTTCAAGAGTCGGGCGGCGTGTTACAACATTTCAATCTCGGAGATTTTTCGGGGATTCTGACTAAACTAGTAAAGAATCGTGGTAAGCCAATGCTGCCAACGTACGCGCACCAATCTACATTACCGTACAGTACATTATCTACATGACGGGGGGGGGGTCACTAAGATTTCTGCTCTAATCTAGGGGTGGGCCACCTCAATTTATTGTCACAATTTGGGGGTGGGTCACTGTAAACCAGTCTTTAAAAAATCACTTTTCATAGCCCCTACTTTATGACCGGACCCTAATATAACAGCTCAACGCAACTGGAGATTATATGCACATGAGTATTGCATATCTTCCCGGGGCCGTGCTGGAGCCAACTGCCAAGCCTAGGGACGCTAAATTCGCGAGGCACCTAAAATGGGTGTGTCCCAATAGAAAATGGCCGTGTTCTCGTAAAAATGGGCGTGGCACAGTAAAGCGCAATGCCCCCATAAGCGCGAGGCCCGTGGCATTTGCCGCATCTGACACATGGTTAATCCGGCGTTAAACGAGCAACAAGCTTCCATTTTTTTTAAACGGGACGTGTGGGGAGACAATAATAATTTCTGGTGTCGCACTGGGCTAACATATCTCAATGCTGTATTTTTGGGTTACTAGTACTTGTGGAAAAAAATAAGATCAATAAACAATAGCATAGGCGTACCGGGCGGGGGGGGCGGCAGCCCCCCCAGTTTTTTGGGCAGTCGGGTAATTTTGGCTTGCAATAAAAAAAAATGTGACAAATTCTGTAAATTTTGTCTAAAATTAAGTAAATTTCTTGGCAAATTTTGAGATTTTTCGAAAATTTTGTGTATGTTCCGAAAAATATTGGTTGTCCGGAAAATTTTTTTGACCCCTAAAATGGTACACTGACCGAAATTTTTTTGGCAACGGGGGGGGGGGAGGTCGGCAAAAAAATTTTTCCGGAAAAATTTTTTGGTACTAGTCGGGCAAAATCCCGAAAAGTCGGGCAATTTTCTTTCCGCCCCCCTAATTTTTTCCTTCCGGTACGCCCATGAACAATAGTGTATCAAAAGAAAGTAATTTTACTGATTATTTTAACTGAGCATCAAAGTGAACACACATTAAAATAATTATTCTAAACTATTTGCTATAATTTGAGTTTGAGGTGGTAGAATATGTAATAAAATAACAAACCTTGTATGGATTAATGTTCATTTCACACGCACGCTATTAACAGCTGCTTAATAATTAACTTATGTATTCGTAAACATTTATACTCGATAGCATAGTCGATATGTAAAATGTACATTATATGGATCAAACTGGAACAAAACAACAATTGAAGTTCTAATTTTGGGAAATTTAGTAGTAAATATAATCCCTAAACAGCTCATCGATTTGTATGATAGCGCTATTAAAAGCAGACAATATTGAACAGTGATCTGAAGTTATCATGCAACTGACAACAATATTTATATCTCAAAATACCTGTATATGATGTTATTTTACAAATATATCAGGATTTTTGGACCAATTTTAAACTTAGCAAGGTAAAAGGTCTCCATTCAAGAATATATCTTCTTCTCAAAAGGTAAAATACTTAGAATACTTGATTAAATTGTTTACTTCGACGATATGTAAATTAACAGCGTTTGACTTGCAAGACGTCAAAAACGGACGATTTCAGCGCGCTGTCGTTTATCGCGTATTCATTTGCCCAAAGAAGTATTTACATCAATTGAAAGCTTGTTTATCAAAGAGCCAACTAGTAGAAGCATGATCGATTTGGAGCTTTATCCCATAGTGAAAATCGGTTATGTTAAAAGGGTATCGTAAATGAAGTAAGATAGTGTGCTCCAAAACTACGATTATTTCTATTCCTAAAAGTAACTCAGATTTCTTGTAAGTCAGGTACCCGGTCCTTTGAATAACCGAAAACAAGATTTTTAGGGTTTTAGATCGATTATAAACGGTTGTCGTCGTGAAATTTGTCGGTAAAATCAGCGCATATTTTCCCAGACAAAATGGCGATTTAGGGTGGTCGTGTTAAAACGGCATTTTCTCAAAGTTAAAAAAGCATTTGGCCTAAAAAAATATATGGTGCATTTTCCGATATAATAAGGTATATCTGTGCAAAATTTGAGCAAAATCGATTTTTCAGTCATGGCCGCGAAATATCTCATATGTTCGATTTTTACTGACATTCACTCTTAATACAACATGGACGCTCATGCTTTACCTATTACTTATATAAGTTATATTTATCTATAATTCACAACAGTCATGCATCCCATCGTTTGACTTTCATATGTCTTCCATTCAAAAAGGACATTGTGCTGCAGTTAAACGGAACATGACAAATAAATAACAGATATTGAACGACAAGTTCAAGCTTATAAGCAAGTAAATTCTTGGAGAGTAGTTTTTTAGAAGAGTTATAAGAATAAAGGGTAATACTCGGATAGTCCGATCTCGATGATAGAATAAGCACGGTTAATTGACTGTTTTCAAATATCAGTTTTTATTGAAGAGTCACTTTTAAGTATAGCTGCAGTTAAAGCCACCTAGCACTCACCGCAAACAATCCGACTATGATCGTAGCAATGGTTCATACTCTTTTTCCGGAGCCTTTATCAGAGAAACATAAAACATGGAACATATACATGAGAAAAACTCTTAAGATAAAGTTGACCCGAGCTGGATTTGTACTCGCATGCATATTATACGCTGAATGTGTAAGTTCAAATTCTGCTCGGGCAGTCAAACTTTATCCTGACAACATGCAGAGTGTTGTGTTTCTTATCAATCAACAGCTAGAATGTTGTATTTCTGTAGATCCCAATATATTAATAATGACTCAAGAATCCTTGTGATATTAACATTTAGGGAAAACCCCCATGCAATAAGGGAAATTCCTATTTAATACCCGTTACCTTAGCATATAAAAATATACGAACCAAAAATAAATATGAATAATCGGTTAATTAATTGTTTACCTACGAAATAATACGAATGGCAGATGTCTGGTAAGCGAGAGTGTAGGACAGTAGACTTTCTGTACTGTATAGTATCAATATGGACCTGACGACAATTGTTACATGCATTGATTAACTTTACCAGCGTATCTAACACTTGGTTCTTGTCAGGGTTCTTGTGGTTTAAGGTTTTCGCTAAATAGGAATCCGCAAATTCCTTTGTGCAGATGACGCATTAAACACGGGCAGAGTTGCAAAAAATGTTCAAACTTCCTCCGGGTAAAATTGAAAGTTTTCAAACCTTCCTCAAAATAAATTGAATAGATACTAAAATATGGCTTCGTCAAATACATATATATATATATATATATATATATATATATAGAGAGAGAGAGAGTATATATATATATATACGGTATATATATATGTATATATGTGTGTGTGTGTGTGTTGTTGTGGAATATGTGATTTGTTGAATGCGTATCAAGCCTAAACTCAGAAAATTCTGAGCCCTAACGGGAATTGAACCACGTAACCTTCTGACAACCGGAAAGACGCTCTAACCATTGAGCTATAAGGCATCAGATGGTGAGCCAAGGTTACGTTATTTACTAGTTCTGTGTGTTACATATGTACTGCTAACTGCAAGTTTCGACATGTCTTGTTGATGTTTTGATGTTAACGTAAACTTGGCTCACCATCTGATGCCTTGTAGCTCAATGGTTAGAGCGTCTGTCCGGTTATCAGAAGGTTACGTGGTTCAATTCCCGTTAGGTCTCAGAGTTTAGGCTTGATAGGCATTCAACCAAATCATATAGATATATAAGTTGTATAGATATATATATATATAAGTTATATAGATATATAGATATATAGATGATGTTTAAAACGTGATGGTAAAAAAAAAATCTGAATCTGAATCTGTAATAAAAAGCACAGCGGTAAAACCATGGCAACAACAATTCCAGAGGCGGAGACAGAGGCGGTATTTAATTTTCTGATCTGTACTTGTGGTTTTGGGCCTTTTGGCAGTTTTGCTTCAATGAAAACATGAAAGCGATTTGAGATAGAAGTTTGACCCAATCGCCCAATTTCACAATCAGCGAGGCAGCGAATGTTCTCACTTGTTTCCGAAGCAAAGTGCTGAATTTAAACCAAGCAGACTAGACATAGTGCCCTAGCTGCATGGGCAGCATGGCGGCTTAATATTAAATCAATGGCAATGTTTGGAATGGCTGAAAATCAATGGCCATGCCAATATAATCTCTATAACAGATGCTGCCAATCCTGCTATATACTTATCGTTAGCTTATAGTTTGTGGGAATAGACAGTCTACATGCAGGTATCAGGTATATGTAAACAATGATTTCGAGTATAGGACCTCTTAATATGTCTTGTCGACTATTAATATGTATGCAGCTACACACCTCGGAATTCAAGCTGTATTATTTTTGTCAGACTCACACCACACAGGCTAAAATTCTTCCTCAGCTTTGTTTATAATTTTTGTGGCAGTTTACAGCATTTCACCTTGGCCATATTTATATAATTATTACAATGTTTAAATACAGCATTGATTCATTTCATTAAATCTATTCTATTAATTATTCTCTAAAAATATTGGAATCATGTAATCAAATAATCTCTGAATAATATAATAATGTTCAATGTGATTTTCTTATTGTAACCATGATGAATAGTTACTAATAGCCTCCTGGTATTGGCGGTGCAATGGTTTAAGGCACCTCTGATGCTTGACACTGATACATTTTAGTTATTTAATCTCCAATGTCATAGTCATCTGGTATAGGTATATTAGGTACTATTAATATCACAATGGTACCACCACAACTTGTCAGCCTCAACTGCCTATTTAACTATGATTTATTTGTTTTACTTTTTTGGTGTTAGCGACTATTGACCACTAAACCTTCCTCACTGACCTCGCCTATGATAAATCTTCCTCACGGGTAATGCCCGCATGCCCGCAGCTTTTTTGCAACTCTGAACACGGGACATGCCAAGTAACTGACCTTGCAATACAACAATATTGCAATTATTGGCTGGGATGGCCTCAAGGGTTATGCATGTCCCTTGATTCTGAATTCTTGATTCTCGAAGTTAAATTAGGTTTCCATCCAAGATTGTAGCCCATGGCCAGAAATGAAGGACAGTCAGCAAAATGTATTGCGGGCGCAAAAGTTCGCTAAATTCTGCAGCGTCAGCATAATACAAACAGACATTAAAGGCGTCTTAAGCGAACTTCGGAGCTAATTTTATATCAGTTAAAGACTGTGGCAACTATTTCCTCATTTACAATCTTTTAATTGATTCAACACAATAGTTTCTAAGTCCAAAACTACAAGAGTACATCAAAATATAGTGAATTTCACGGGATTTAAATTTGACTTTGGCACGATTTATTCCCTAGCTATTTTGGAGCCCCCTGTCCTTTATAAACAACAATCAGCGGTTGTACGTATGAATGTTTTAAAAATATATTAATGGTTGACAAGAACCCACGACGACGCTTTTAAAACGTTCATAGTTTTGTGATTTCGCAGTGCTTTGTCCAAAACACTTGGTATTAGCTTACAGTTCTCATGAAATACACGCTATTTTAAATGCGTTTGGCGTAGCGCGTCCAAGCTAAGATGAATCTAAATTAATACAAAAGGAGAGATCAACTGTCGTACAAGAAATGTATAGACGTAAACAATTCGTCTTCGAGCTTTTGGAGCAACACTACACTGGCCTCAACTTGGTAAACAATGGGGATTTCACTGTACTTAATAGGAGTTTACATTGCGAGATTATACTGTAAAATTGAGTTACTCGGGCGGAATAATGGCAAATCGTGACACATCAAGAGTTTCGGGGAATACTCATCGAGGTATTTTGTACATTTCTAGACGTAAACACTTTGATTATTATATTTTGTTTCAGCATGCGCATCGCATTTGTATGATTATAGTATTAACACCTTCGTTCACCATACTTACCCGTTTGGATGGTGAGGTGTTAGCCCGGGTGACCGAAGGGTGGCCTGGAACGACTACTGGTACTACTGTTACTTGGACTCGGGTTAAGATCCATGCCAGTGGTATCTTGAGCAGACCACCCCCGCAGGGCTAACACCTTCACACCAATTAACAATTGGTGGAAATATAAAAGAACAGGAGAGAAAAAAAAATCTTTGTTCCTAATACGTTTACTACGCTTCCAACGCACAATGATTACTAATACCACCAATGCGCGGCCAACCTCTTATTACATACTCGCCCGGCCCCCTTTTGGTCACATGATGTGCCGACGTAACGAGGCTTGGTTCCCTAGCTGTTAACCTTTGTTATTACATAACCTCATTTAACACCTTCGTTCACCATACATACCCGTTTGGATGGTGAGGTGTTAGCCCGGGTGACCGAAGGGTGGCCTGGAACGACTATTGGTACTACTGTTACTTGGACTCGGGTTAAGATCCATGCCAGTGGTATCTTGAGCAGACCACCAAGGGTGATGAACCATCACCCCTCCAAGGAACAGCCTTAACCAGCGTAATGCGAATGGCGACCCACCAGCGATACCATGCCGTATGGTATAGACCGTAGCAAAGTGTGGGCCCCAAGCGGTACCAGACTGTATGGTACACAACGGAACGAATTACAATTTGCGACCCACAAGCGACCAACCGGTATGGTATAAAACGTAGCGAATTGTGGGCCACCAGCGGTACCAGACTGCATGGTATACAACGGAACGTACTACAAACTTGCGACCCACCAGCGGACCAAGCAATTGTAGGCCACAAGCGGTACCAGACTGTATGGTACTCAACGGAACGTATTATAAACTTGCGACCCACAAGCGGACCAAGCAAATTGTGAGCCACAAGCGGTACCAGACTGTATGGTACTCAACGGAACGTATTATAAACTTGCGACCCACAAGCGGACCAAGCAAATTGTGAGCCACAAGCGGTACCAGACTGTATGGTACTCAACGGAACGTATTATAAACTTGCGACCCACAAGCGAACCAAGCAAATTGTGGGCCACAAGCGGTACCAGACTGTATGGTACACAACGGAACGTATTACAAACTTGCGACCCACCAGCGGACCAAGCAAATTGTGGGCCACAAGCGGTACCAGACTGTATGGTACTCAACGGAACGTATTATAAACTTGCGACCCACAAGCGAACCAAGCAAATTGTGAGCCACAAGCGGTACCAGACTGTATGGTACTCAACGGAACGTATTATAAACTTGCGACCCACAAGCGAACCAAGCAAATTGTGGGCCACAAGCGGTACCAGACTGTATGGTACTCAACGGAACGTATTATAAACTTGCGACCCACAAGCGGACCAAGCAAATTGTGGGTCGTAAGCGGTACCAGACTGTATGGTACACAACGGAACGTATTACACATTAGCGGACCAAGCCACCTGTAGGCCACAAGCGGTACCAGACTGTATGGTACATATCGAAACACAATGCGAACTTCGACCAGCGAGCGATACCAGACTATATGGTATCCTACGGAACGGAACGTAGTGCAGCTTTGCGACCCACAAGCAGGACCAACCTGATAAACCGTAGCAAATTGTGGGCCCCAAACGATACCAGACTGTATGGTATCTAACGAAACGTCTTGCGAATTGCAACCCATATGCGATACTAGATTGTATGTTATAAAACGTAACAAATTGCGGGCTACAGACGATACCATACTATATGGTATATCACGAAACGTATTACGACTTGCGACTCCCAAGCGATACCACGCTGTATGGTAAATAACGAAACGTATTGCGACCCATCGGCGATACCAGACTGTATGGTATAACACGTAACAAATTGTGGGCCACAAGCGATACCAGACTGTATGGTATATAACGAAACGTATTGCAAACTGCGACCCATATGCGATACCAGACTGTATATATAGTATAAAACTTAACAAATTGTGGGCCACAAGCGATACCAGATTGTATGGTATATAACGAAACGTATTGCGAATTGCGACCCACAGGCGATACCAGACCGGCTGTATGGTATAATACGTAACAAATTGTGGGCCACAAGCGATACCAAAATGTATGGCATATAATGAAACGTATTGCAAATTGCGACCCATATGCGATACCAGACTGTATGGTATAAAACGTAACAAATAATTGTGGGCCACAAGCGATACCAGACTGTATGGTATATAACGAAGGTAGGTAGGTAAAAACTTTATTTAGCATTTCCGCCATCTTGAATTCGCAAAATTGGTCAGTTGTGCGCATAGTTAGCAGCCATACTGTCCCAAATTTCTGGCCATGCTGTAGAATGGAAAACTAATTTGACGAGGGCAGTGTCACCGATTTTGACCCTTGCAAATCTTCAGGAATCTTGCACAAAACCTAAAAAGAATGGTTGTATAAGCACAACATAAAACAATAACAAATACAAAAAGCATGTACAGAAGTCTGGAAGGTTGAGATTGGACGAAGATTGAGATGGATTGTAAATGACATCTTGATTATAACTGTTGGTGGACACTTTTTCAAGTTTAGGTCAATTTGTATGAAAACGCCGTCTTACATGTTGTGTGGAAGCTCAAAGTTGTTTAATGTGATTCGTATATCATAACTGAACCTATTTATAGTATAATGTTTAATATTTTAAAATTCGCAGGTCAGACTTTGAATAAACGACATTTTTGGTCAAAAATTGGTGACACTGCCACCCTAAGCAGAATTCAGTGTAGCAACTCAAGTTTGATGCATGATATATAATTACCCATGATCTAGTACTTAAAATATTAACTGATATTTTCCCAAAGATCGACGTCTTTGTTGCAGTATAGTTTATTTACAATGTCCTTTCATGTTTTTGATTTTACTCTAATTTTAAATACATTTATTAGACCTACCCAAGAACAGCTGCAATTCTGGCAGGGACAGAACCGCTTTGGCACTGCATGCGATTATTGTGCTCAATTATGCAAGTTGTGCAATGAACTGAGCTACGTGCAGAGTCTCATAAATGTATACAAAAGTTAATCGATAATTTTCATCTTCAAACCCTTCAACTATTGTTCAATCGAGCTAGTGAGAAGCCAACAAAATCTAGATATTTTAAAAAGAGCCTACTCAGGAGGGGAGAAGCAACGAAAGCCACCAGTATAGGGACATTTTTGAATTTGATTCATGAAAAAATACATTTTCCATGGGCACAGAAACGTTATGATGACTGATATACACAAGAGTCAAGACCGAGACTGGCAGGAGTGGATACAGGACTAGGTATCAATTGGCCGTATAATCTGCATGCATGGGATTATTTTATCAACATTATATACTGTATGTTGCAAAATCGCTTTGCTAAGACGGCAGCCTTTAGTGCATGTTTAATATACATATATGCAGTATAAAACCATTGGTGTAACAAGAAATATACTTTCCCTGTGAGTTTTCCAAAATTGATTTACATGCTCTGATTCATGGTTCATGAGCCAAGGGGAAATCCCCAAGGAAAATTTCGGGGGAATCCTTAAGAAGAAAATTTTCTTTGAAAGTATATAGAAACCGAATTTAAACAAAAAAGCAATTATTATCAAAATTGGCAAAAAATTAATAAATCAGCACGGAATAATTCCTGCAGCTGGGCCTTGACATACTTGACTTGACCCGGCAAATGGTCTACGACGCATATTGACTCGCAGACATTGCGCATGTGCTGGTTAAAGTAAAGTTAGAACTGCGTATAATAATCTACAACCACCAAAAAGCACAAATAAATACAATAAAAACGGGAAATAGTGACACTAATGTTAGCCGACACTTGAGTTAAACCTAATATGATGAACAGAATGCGATTCGGACCGTCTTCTATACAGTTATAGCCTAGCTATCAAATATCATTATACTACTCGGAAGCAACTTGGTTTCAGCAACTGACTATCCATTTCTGACTGACTGCAGTTTATAATGCTCCTAATTTACAGTAGCATGCGTAGTTAATATGTAGTTCATTATTCATTAAATCATGCGCAACTGGAAAAATAAGGCTTTATAGGATGCATGAGAAAGCTACGAAAACAAGAATGCGCTGAATCATGACTTAACAACATCCTTGTATAAATATTATAATGACTCCTTCGAATTTTAATGACTCAACTTGACATGTGATATTCATGAGTAAGCAATATTTACATTTAGGGAAAACCCCCTATAAGGCCACTATTTGGTGCATATTAGTTTCTCATCCGGAGCTTCACCTAAAGTTGATGCGGGCGGGCGGGCCATTACCAATATGCCATTATTTGCCAGATTTCCCCCTCTCCGTAAATATTACTTTGAAAAAGTGCGCAATTAGCATTTATAGCATTGCAAAACAGCAGCAAATTAGTGAGTGCAACTGAAACTATGTTTTCATATTAAAAACATGGCCACATGTGAAATAATCACAGAATAGAGAAATCATTTTGTAGCCAAGTCGTCTCGCGTTTTTTCCCCTGCCCCTAGCTTCCGGTAGAACTTTTACGTAAATGCGAGAGAAACTGGCAGTTTTGGTATGAAATTTCGTATCTTAACTAAATCTTTTGGTTTGGGAACGTTTCTAATTGTCTTTCTTTCAAATATCATTTTGAAGACATCACAAAATTTATAATAATGGTCAAAAATGGCAATAATGGCAATAATGGCGAACAAGACCATTTTCTTAAAAAGAATGCGGGCGGGGATGAGAAACTAATATACAACAAATAGTGGCCTTAGTCAAATCAACCTTCCCCCGTTATTTCATATAAACAAATCTCGACAATTATATACACTGTAGTTTATATCATGAAATGTGAACAGGACCCGGAACCAGGCTTGAATTTTATCGCGGCGAGGAGAGGAGAACAAAATGCCGTGGATCATTGGCATTGCGGCAATTTTTTTGCCGTATAGTGTAATTTTTGTACTATTCACTGTGCATTACTATTTTGATACTTTAATTCAGATGTTGATCAAATAATGCGTATATAACTATTTTAGTCTCAGTTTTCTTCTAAAAAAAACACTAAAGAAATACGTAAACATGTTTCTAGCTTGTCAACAAACGTAACATTAAAGGGGAAGTCAAGTCCGTAATGTAAACAAACGGTTTGTTTACATTTTGAACTGCTGTATTTTTGTATCTGCGAAGCAGATATATATGCTATCGCAAACGTACCGTACTGTTACCGTACCGTACCGTATGTTAACAGATAGCCATTCAGCGACGAGCTTATATAATTTAAGACAATTTAGGCCAATCAGCGATTCGTTTACATCAATTGTTTACATCGTGCCCGCATCTAACCTGCGAACGGGCATACTTTAGCCTCGTCAGGCCTCGTGTATAAATCGTGTTATTGTTTCAAAAATATCTTGATATTTTTATCAATTTATCTTGAATTGGCTGTCTTTTTTTTATTCCGAAGTTATTTATCAACATGGAACCCTCCCGAGCCTCATTACATTGTCATTTTGCTTTCTAACATAAATATTTTTCTTTAGAGATTAATACAAGAATGAAGAATAAATGTACTGGATATTGGCTGGATAATTTTGTCAGAACAACCAACTT
>CACRXK020009800.1:0-18581 GCA_902702795.2 Paramuricea clavata
ATATGTTTCCACAATATTAAAGTGCGAAAGGTAATAATACATGTTTGTAAATAATCAGGAACTAATGTACTGTTCTTGTCATCCATAAAGACTCGCTTGTCCTTGGTAAAGTTGTTTATTTTATTTATTATTGAAATTATGTACATAATTTTAGCCTTGCAATGTGAATAGGCAATTTTCCTGGGTATTGTCTACCTGAAATTTTTGTCAACAATAAAGTTTTGAAGGTTTTATCCCTCAGAGAGATTTCAAAATAAATTTTAACTTTGAAACTTTCTAATCTCCTAGGCGAGCCAGCCCAGGTAACCCGAGTTGATTTCATCCCATGTTTACAAGAGACTTTTGAGGCGGGCTGGTTCGCCAAAACAGATCACTGCTATAATATATAAATAGTATAATATAATATTTTTTACTTCTCAAGATCTTGCCTTGATAGGCCAGCCCAGTTCCATAAAAATCCAAGATGAATATTAGTTTAAATTACATAGCGACGTTAGATCTTGGCAAAGCGATCGAGCTAGCTCGGGTATCCGGCTGGCTTGGGTATCCGGCTGGCTTGGGTACCCCCTAAGGAAATGAAGAAATGTTATTTACATCAATAGATTGATGTGAATAGAGTATTATTTAATGCCCAGCTGTTATCCAAGATCTAAGGCATGGAAAAAAAGAGTCTAGGCTAGCCCAACTGGAAAGAAGGTTTGTGTAACTAATGCATACTGGTAGGTATAGTGATCCCAGATTACTTTAATAAAGTATCCCTCCTCCAAGTGCTTGGTAATGAGTGGCAGCTCAAATAGGATTAGAGCTTATTAAGGTGAGGATGTATCATGACAATATGTTGTTAAACCTCATTATGGCTCAACCAATTCAAATGGCTCGACCAATTCATGTCTCTAGGTGGCATGACTTTGAGATTTGCTTGTGTGAATATAATTTTTTGCTTAGTACCTTTGTTCCAGCAAGCCCATGCATATGCTTGCCTCAACAGTGTCACATAAATTGAAACACCAAGCAAGCTATTGCAGCTGTAATCAATTGGGGCTATGTCCTGTATGGCCACCATTTGCTAATGTAAATACTTTAATAACAATAAAGTGATTTAAAAATATGGCTAATCTAGGCTGGGTTAACTCCATATAAACAGACCAAAAGTAAGCTGTCAGTCTGTCTTAGAGTGAAAGACATCTTCCAAAAGTTTTTTTTACAAAGCTCAATGTCATGATAGCAAAAATTTTATTATAATACAAGAAAATGGAACATACCATAGTTAATAGAATAGATGGTTTGGAAACTCATTAGAATAACAATATATATACCTCATTATCTACAGGTATGTTAGTCAATGTTTACAGAGGTGTAACTTAACACTTGCCCGGGGCAAGTGAATATCATTACGGGCAAGTAAACGTTTTATCTTGCCCGATTGGGCAAGTTGCCTCTTGCCACAAAAAGCTCGGCTTTCGTTATCGGATAATTTTTTTATGGCGCATGTACTTGATTCAAATTTTGTTTTTTGTGGGCCAAAGCTAGATCTAAGGCAGTATAACATAGCCACATAGAGAATGAGTCGACATGTTGCCCCCTTGATTTATACCCCCTGGCAAATGAATTTTATTCAGGGCAACTAATTTTCATGTCCAATTAACTTGCCCTGAGAGCAAATGGTCAAAAAAGTAAAGTTACACCACTGGTTTATTCATAAATCTGGTCTCTGTATTTTTGCCCAACTAACCAATAGCAATGTCTTAGGAATGTTACCTATCCGTAACTCGAACAATAGGGTAAATTGAAAATTGCAAGAATACAAGGTGGATTTGGCAAGAATACAATACACACATGAGGATGAAGGACCAGATTTATGAATAAATGTTGACTAACATAAATAATGAGTTTGAGAGTTTCAGCCCAACCATCTATTCTATTAACTGTGATGGAACTCATTATGTGCAGATTTACTAAATGGATGAGCTAATTTGATTGAAGTCAACTGCTACTAATGGGCAATGGTCTATTTGTGTTAATAAATTACCTAGGTGACTAGGTCTAACATTTTATACTAAACAACAAACAGGTCTAACATTTATTAATTAAACAACAAGTATATTGTGCTCCTTATTCATTGTTAACAAAAATTTGAAAGAAAAATTGCCTATTCACATTGTAAGGCTAAAATTATGTACATAATTTCAGTAAAAATAAAATAAACAACTTTACCAAGGACAAGTCGAGTGAGTCTTTGTGGATATAGTGACAGTCTTTGCAATTTCACATCAAGGTGAGGCAAAAAACCCAAAAGTTGGTGCAATAAAGAATAGTAGATTAGTTCCTGATTATATACAAACATGTATTATTACCTTTTGCATTTTAATATTGTAAAAAAATATCTATATTTTTATTTCTGTACGTATATTTTCCTCAGAAGAATGATAAAAATGCGTAATACCGCGTGCAACCCCCCTGCTAAGAGACTTGAACTAGTACAATAATTGTATATAACATGAAGTTTCCTGAACAAAATGGAGGAAATTTTAATAAAATATGTTAATGTTTGATCGTAAAATACAAAAAAGCTGCAGGTTTGTGCGAGTGACAACAAGTGAATTCGTACTCAGCGTATAAAAGTGTATAGATTCGTGTGAATTTAAAGTAGTGCCCGAAGGGGGGGGGGGGGCAACAAAACTGAACGAAAAGCGGTCAGGGAATACGGCCTATTGATATATATATAGATTATACCTAAGGTTGGCAACTATATCTCAACTGACGAATATACCACTTCGGGAAAACGAAAAATACTTCGTACACGTAAATAAAACAAGATAAAAAATTATGCCACATTGAACTCTGATATTTTTTCTACATACCCGCATATAAATTTTGTTTTCAAGACTGCAAGAAAGATGAAAAATTTGCACAAACGTTTCATGGTCTGATGAAAATTTTGATGTGCCTATGCGGGATGTCAGAGGTTATTTCATTCGTCATATTTTCAAAAAAATTATGCGATTCAATTGGTTGAAAAAATAAACAGTTTGTGACGTATTTATAGTAAAAATTTGGTTATGGATGGATGTAAAAAGTTTTTAAAATCCACCATTTCATCTTCGAAAAAAAATCGCTCTTGTATTTTAGCAGTCTTCCTGTTGTAGTTCACCCCCCCCCCCTGAAACCAAAGTTTTACTATAAATACGTCACGAACTGTTTATTTTTCATCTTTCTTGCAATCTTCAAAACAAAATTTATATGCGGGTATGTAGAAAAAATATCAGAGTTCAATGTGGTATAATTTTTTATTATGTTTTATTTACGTGTACGAAGTATTTTGCGTTTTGCCGAAGTGGTATATTCGTCAGTTGAGATATAGTTGCCAACCTTAGGTATAATCTATATATATCAACACTGCTTTTCAAATTGAGTGCTTGCGGCGCGCGACAAATGACAAAGGAATGGGGCGAGCTTAATGCAAATTGACATTTGGAAGCATTATTGGTGCATTCTACACGCCGTTTTGGGCTGCCTATGATATGAAACAACTAAACAAGACAGCATGTAATTTTAGTGTGTCTTTATTATTGATTCCCTTTTTTATTATATTGAATTTTTTAAATAGAAAAGAGAGCAAAGTTATTTGCGAGCGAGAATTTGAAATCATTTTATTGCAAACTCAAAGTTTATCGATAAAGCAATTTAATTAAAGGCAGTTTAGTTTTATAAAGATCACTTTTAATTAAAACTTTTGCGAAGCGTTTGGGGTTGAATTTTACCTTAAATTGAGGCTTATATTACGTATAATAACATACCTAACATGTATATGTTGGGAAATTGATAATTTTGTAATTAAAAGTGATATTTTTAGGCGATTTTTCATTTGTAAGAATATTCTTAAAAAATTATTGTGTTACCATGACAACTACTTTAGATACTTCATGTTCGAAAAATACAATGGTTTTGTCAGCAAGGCGAGGGTTTCTGCATGCATGTATTTTCTAGTACTATAATATATACCCAAACATTATACGCACTTCATAATATGGTGTGACAGCATGCAGTGTCCCGCTTTGGAACAAACATAACATAAAGGTGGGTTTGCTTTAAATTATGAAATGATGGTCCTAGTATTAAGTTAGGATTAAATGGTAAGTCTTGTGTTAAATAGTGGGATATTAAGTACTGTTTAATAAACGAGCAGGAGTTTTTATTAGGTTTAAAGACACGAGCGCGAAGCGCGAGGGGC
This sequence comes from Paramuricea clavata, assembly GCA_902702795.2. Classification (NCBI taxonomy): domain Eukaryota; kingdom Metazoa; phylum Cnidaria; class Anthozoa; order Malacalcyonacea; family Plexauridae; genus Paramuricea; species Paramuricea clavata. Next base: position 4,232 of record CACRXK020009800.1, read on the forward strand.
TGTAGACCTAATAAAACACGACCTACGAGTTTACTAAACGGCTTCAAACACGACTACAAATTCAAGAGATATAGTGCCTTATTAGTATTCTTTATATAAACTATAGTAGTATAGTATTCTATATATGAACAACGAGAGCGATTGTTTCACCGGGATATCCTAACACGAGAAAACAATGTATGAAAACACGAGCGCAAAGCGCAAGTGTTTTCATACATTGTTTTCGAGTGTTTGGATATCTGGTGAGACACGAGCTCGAGTTGTTTATATGGCTTCTCAAATGAATCGAGACGTAACAGAATGTTTTCGTTTGCTGATTTGAATAGAATTGTTAACCAAGCATAACGTAATTAGGAATTCTATTCAAGTAATTTAATTTTGCATGCGTAATTAAGATATTTGATGAAAACACTAGTGACTTTCATCAAGTATCCAAATCTGAATTGCTCATGAATTATTAATGAATTTGAGAAATAAAGAATACTAATTAGGAGTGTTTTATCAGGTTTAAAGCCACTGCACGTGACATATTATGGTTGACATGATTTGTCAATAAGCTTATATATGAATCATTAATGAGTGTTTGAAATTATCTAGATTTGTTTGTGAGACGATATTATATGCATATGACCGTGCATGCAATATTGACTGTGCAACGTTTCATATATAGAGGATATTACACGGCGGGGCGAAGATATGACTTTTATCTTCGAGTGGTGAAAACAATATTTTACGAACGAGCGCAGCGAGTGAGTAAAATATTGTTTTTAACACGAGAAGATAAATGTCATTGCTTCAAGCCACCGTGTAATGTTTTATGCTCAAAAGCAAATTGGAAAAAGTCATGTGATCGATATCTTCACTAGTGAAGATGTGGAAATTATCTCACTGTGTATTTTTCAGTATCTCACTCTCTACTATATAATAAATAATTATATGCAAATCAATGCTGACCAGTAACATACAATCGATTTCCATCTGTGTCTTTACGTACTTTATAACTTTGACTTGCATGTGACTTTGAGTCTTGTAATCGGGGTGGATACTGGTAAGATAAAGTAGCGTGGGTTGCGGTTTGAAGTAGCAGACAGAAGTGGTAGCGCAAAAGAAACATGGTGTGTACTATAAAAGACAATGTATTTTCCTTTTTAAACCCGCGCTAAGGTAACTACATGCAGGCGAGCGTTATGGCACATATCTCTACTACAGTCTAGTTGTCATGAAGAGCAAAAATTTCGAGCCAAACATGGTCTATACATGTAGTTATAATTTTGAAGTTATAAGTCAATGCGGACAGTACAGCAGATAGAAAACGCATGTTGCGAATCCCGCTAAAGTTTTTTTAGCACCTATTTCTGCTAGTACGTTAGAACGTGTAACGGTTTCTTTTTCCAATTTTTAAAATATTTTTAATTGCAGAAATTGACGAGTGTGTTGGTGAAAATGATTGTCATGAAAATGCAAATTGTGCAAATACTGTTGGATCATACAACTGCTCTTGTAATGGTGGATTCGAAGGCAATGGTACACACTGCCAAGGTAGAGCGGATATGTTTGTATTGTTTATTTGTTTATATGTCAATGACAGGTTCTGCGACGAAGGCCCACTAGTGTTCTCAACTGCAAAAAGCGCTGATTTATTATAATATACGAATTCTCGTCCTTTTAAACTTTTTCGGATTTTATTTGTTTGTCTAATGCAATTCCATGGCAAACCCTTCAGAATTCATTTGAATTTTAAACGTTTTAACGTTTTTGTAGGACCAGCTTAACTCCTTCAGGAATTAAACCACGTGATTAGCATAAATGTGCTAACATGCACGCAAAATCAATATGATCATAACAAACACGTCCTTTGTGTTTTTCTTGCTTGTGTTTCGACGTTTTTCGGTTTTTAGAGAACATCCTGAATTGATTTAGCTGTATCTGGTTGCGGGAAACTTACAAACATAAAAAAGTGCAATGAAATATTTTAGATATCGATGAGTGCGATCGTGATACGCATGAATGTGATGGCAATGCAACATGTACAAATACAAGAGGCGGTTACAACTGTACCTGTTATAGCGGTTTCAGTGGCGACGGATATGTTTGTGAAGGTGATGTAGTTTTTCTTCTTCGAAAAATTGACACTTTGTACTACAAATCTAAGATCAAATAATAAAATTTTGCAATATGGCTCGTTTTAGCCTGAAATTTTTAAATTAACATGAGAAATGATGAATCTTTTATCATTCATTCTTCATAAGGTTTACAGTAATTCCACTGCCTCGTACCCAGGCGCTTACATGAAGTATTTAGGTAGGCATCCGACGCGCGAAGGGGCTGTTGGGAAGGGTGCGTGCTGGGGAGCGCCTGGCAGTTCTTGTATACTGTCATGGCGGGAAAACAGGGAATTTTATACAAAAAGTTACCATATCGTCATATACTTTGTGTGTAAAACCTTACTTTGTGATGAAGAGTTGAATTGAACGCCATTGGCAAATAATAATACATTTGTAGATGTTCGATGACATGCAAAATGCGCGAAAAATTATGAGTAATTAACATGACAAGTTAACCGTGCGAATATTTCGAATATGTCATTCGATATTACATGGAGAATAATAAAATGCTATCAGTTGCTCAGTTAGCATAAAACAGTAACAGAGAAATGATTAGAAAGTCATATAATTGCTTTTGTATTAATAATTTCTTTAGCTGAAAGCTCAATCAGTCGATCACAATGTCAATGGCAATTTCTATTAAATGTATACTGTAAACAAAAGCCCAAGTAAATAAAAGTTCACAGCCGGAAAGTTTGAAATATTTATTACAATAGTGCAATTTTATAGTCTGTACCTTTATATAGTTATAGCTTACAAATCTAGTTCCTGCAAGTATAGTTCTTCAACGCTTCGGTTGTTGACATGTTAATATTGGAATTTCCATGGACTTTAAGGGCATATATATGTCATATATACCAAGAATAACAGCATGAATTCACGCCCGAATGACAGAAGAATATTAACATTAGTCAATTCAACAAAAACAAGTAGCAAAAAATCGTAAACGACAACGAAATAGCACAACTTGCAAGAAATCGTACAAATTTGCAAGAAATCGACCAAGAACTGCCAGGCGTCTCGCAGTTCAAGTGCGCTCTTCCCATCAGCCCCTTCGCCATCTCTCCCCACTACAATGCTTCATGTAAACTCGTCATATGGTCATCACTGTTTTTTTACAAAGAGACGCCTGGGTACGAGGCAGGTAATTCCACGTTTCATTTTATGCGAAGAGTTCCCAAATTTTTGAAAGATTACGATTACGTGCATACATGTACGTAGTTATAATATCTATAGGTATAAGTAATAAATGGGAGCGAAAAGTAAAGCGGATGGATAACACGGGTTGTGGTCATAATTAGTAGCGGATCCTGGAAATTAAACAGAATATTTTATTTATAGGGCGGCCTATTTTTCCCCCAAGCCAACGGCGCGGAGCGCCGTTCCGGGCGTAAGCCCGGGGCGAGGGTACTAATTCCACCCGGCTATTTACACTCGATGAAAGGAGCGCACTAGCGAAGTCTAAAGTTCATCAAATATCGCAGGTGCATGGCTCACCGTTCATGGGTGGTCATCCTGACTGATCTCCAAATATGTAGCGGACTGTCGTGAATAGTGAACACTGATTAGTCTAATTTGAAATTTGCATTATAACGACTGCATGACAACAGCGAAATAACAAACATTTCTATCAAGTTGGATTTTTGCAAGTTTTTGTAAATTTCAAAACCTTTCTGAGAACAAAAAAATGTCTAAAAACGTCTAAAAGTATGGAACAAAGTCGTCGACATTAATGAAGGTAAGTTTGTTTTTAATATTGATGTATTGTTTGTTTTGTAATTACTTTAAAAACTGATACAATCGTTGCGTATATGAGTGTAAAAAGACAGCATATAATTTTAGTGTATTTGCTGACGCAGCGAGCGAGCCTGAAGCGAGCGAGCAAGTGAGCAGTTCTAATTCGTATTGGGCTCTGAAAGTAAGATTTTACTTCCGTTTCTCCGACCAGAATGCACTGCTGTTAACGGACCAGAATGCATTGCTGTTAGCCGACCAGAATGCTTTGCATGCTATAAATACGGGGAATCTCATTAGTCAGTTTGTACAAGCCGGTAACAATGCAGTTCTTTTGGTGTATTTTGTATTTCATTGTATGCCTGGTCTGTTGACTTCTGGCTGGTCTTACACTATATATATATATATATATATATACTAAATTTGTTTATTACAAACAATTTATAACGCTTAGAAAGCGAATTTATGCGTTTGACAATGTGCTCTTCGCCTTATTTTCTTTTGTCTTTTCTTATTTCATTTAGCACTTAGCAGTAAAATCAACATCGTATTTGTACGTCTGAAAGCGTTCATTTCAAGCATTAAAAGCGAATCAATTATTGTCCATCAGTTTTACTTTGCTATAATTTAAACAGGGTTTAGGTTTTGGACCTTTTGTTTGAATATGATTTGACAATAAGGTAATTGACACGGAGACATGGCATGAACAGTCCGGCAACTGCCAACTATGTTTATAGCATGGCGTTTTAAAAGAACGATGCTTTGCGTGCTATTTTATGGGTTAATTGAATGTATTTGGCTGCCAAAAAGCACACTACACTATACTCAGTGCATACACAACACAACTTAATTTATGCATGGCATTGTTTAAGCATGCAACGCAGCCAGGGGCAAGTCAGTAGGATCGTGCATGGAATTGAAGTATGTCCATTGAATATTTTTTATAATTGATCATGCTTTTGTTATGTTAGGCATGTGTCGAAACATTAAAGACAATGTCCTTAACTCTACAGATTGCATCAAAAAACCTGGAAACCTTTGAAGTACAATGTTTTTAGAATTTGCATGATTCAGAACTAATTGATCCCAAGCATGCGTAAACACAATAGTTGACCCATTCGCAGAATCGCAGTCGAGCAGATAATTAGTTTTTTGCGTTACAAATAAATTTTTGTTATTCTAACTTCTATCAACGCGGTTAGTTAGAATGTATTTCCAAATCCCAGGAGCAAAATAAGTAGCACAAGCATTGAAATGCTGGTAAGCAGCAGAATTATGCAAATTATAGTGTTTCCAGGTTTTTTGATACACCCTGTAGTTTTCAAAGTAACGTGGCTTTAATTTGACGTCCTTGGATGCAAGTTTTGCTCCATGCACGTGTTTTATAACGATAAAGTTAGTGTTGAGCTTACTGTCAGTTACGATGGGTTAGGAGCTCACGAGATTGTATTTAAACTGGGATGCGTTGTTAATTTGGAAAGATGAGGCCGTTTTTCATATATCGTCAAATTAAGGAGCAAGCCAGAATTTATACTACTGATAAGTATACTAGTTGTATTAATTATCCTTTCTTTTGTATATTAAAATATTTAAATAAACGGAAAAGCAATGTTATTATATTTTCATGCGAGAATTTGAAATCAGTTTATTTCAAACTCAGTGTTTACCGATAATTCGATAAAAGGCAGTTTAGTTTTAAGAACATTTTGGAAGTTTTACACTTTACCGTATCGGAGCAGTCGCTGAATACATACGCCATCAAAACACACTAATAAAAGAACGGAAAAACCGTCAGAACACACGCCATCAAATACTTGCGGTACGGTAAAGTGTAACGTTCCCAACATTTTAAAACGTTTTGCGCGAAGCGTTTGTGGTTGAATTATACATTAAATTGAAGCGTATAATTATTACGCATAATAACATACGTATAATAACTAGCATTTAAATATGTTTGGGAAATTGATCATTTTGTAATTAAAAGTGATATCTTGGGTGGATTTTTCAATTTTAAAACTATTCTTAAAATTATCGTGTTACCACGACAACTACTTTCAATACTTCAGTGTGACTTCATGTTCAGAAAACATGATGGTTTTGTCAGTAAGGCGAGGGTTTCTGCATGTATGTATTTTTTAGTTATACCCAATAAAGATAATACACGCAAGCGAGCGTTAGGTGACTTTTCCACATATATCTGTGGTAGTAATTTAGAAGTCCAAAAGTTTCTGTTTCCAATTTTTAAATCATTTTCTACTGCAGAAATTGACGAGTGTGCTGGTGAAAATGATTGTCATGACAATGCCAATTGTACAAACACTATTGGATCTTACAACTGCTCCTGCAATGATGGTTTCGAAGGCAATGGTACATACTGCCAAGGTACTGTATAGCAGACATCGTAACCCCGTTACGTTTATCTGGAAATATTTTCACAATTTAAAGTGGTCAAAACTAACATACAGCGTATAACTAATATGAAAAATAACTTTAAAATGTAACATATTGTTCCACTTTTCAATTTCCTCAAAAAGACCTGGGAAGTATAGATCAGCGATGCGGGGATGTCAAATGACTGAAAATATATTTGTCTGTTAGTACGCAAGACTATGGTAGTTAACTTGCACTTCAAAGGTTTCAATTTGGCTATGCTAATCAACACCTTGCCATAGGCCACGACAATGCAACTTAAGGGATGTGTGACATATTTGTGAGGTCTGCCTTATTTGGGCAATTCATGAGGTTTGTAATTGGCTAATTATATAATTGAAAATTTTTTTTCTCTCGTCACAACAACTACAGTATATAGTAAAAATAGAAAAATATCTACTGTATAATGGTAAGTCAGAATTGACCTTATGTTACTTCTGAATATACTGTTCATATACATATTGATGAATGTGTTTCCGGAAGCAATAATTGTCATGGTAATGCGATTTGTTAGCGCACTTGCGTTTCACCTCTAAGATCGCTGGTTCAAATCTCAATGAGAATTTCTCAATGTGACTTGAACCCAGTCCTCATGTGAAAAGAGTAAAAGTCAACGCTCTGCCGAAAGTCGTGGGTTTTTCTCCGTGTACTCCGGTTTCCTCCCACAGGGAAAGTTGACAGGGTGGGTTAGGCACATAGGTCAGGTGGCTGATCATTAACGAGGTAGGGACTGTAAGAGAGGCTGCTTAGAGCTCCATCTGTAAGCTTACAGTCTACCTTGGTCGGCTCTAATGTAATCAGTCACTGAAAAACCCTGATAGGGGAGTCTGCTGGCTAATATATGTATGTAACTGTACCAATAAAATTGGTTCCTACACATGTGAATGTAAGGAAGGTTTTACCGAAAATGGCGTAGATTGTAAAGGCAGGACAAAAACTGGTTTTCTAACTTCATTCTGAAGTCATACAAGACGTCTTGATTTCACATGATAGTGCATGAGTCATTTTACAGAACCTGAGATCTTTCATATCGTATTAATGAGTTTTAGCTCTCAATGTGTGGTAAACCTTCTTTTCCCGGTATTTTCGCTTGTTTTCCAACGTGCTGGTTCTTTTATGCACTTCGCTAGAGTGGTAGCCTGACATAACTTAGTCTAACTATATCAGTCGCTCCAGTGTAACTTTGTTTTATATTTCTCGCTCTTCACTCTTATATTTCTCAATACATTGTACACATGTGGTCCTCTTATTGGAGATGTGATTTTGATTAAAAATTGAGTGCGTCCGTAACCTCTCTTTTGTCTTATAATTGCTGGGGCTGATTGTTAATTTAATTTAATTTATAAACTTTAAAATCAACAAAACGATTGAAGCGACAGACAATCGGACTGGGGAGTCCCTAATTAAGTCCTACTACACATTACATTGACATTGTGAAACAATAAAGTCAGGGTTAAAAACTTTAACAAAGCTACAACACAAAATTACAACACACGATCAATGAGTTCCATACCATCCTTACACTTTCAAAAACATTGTACAGCATTGACACAGTCACAGAATATAGTAAACATCCTAAACATGCATGTGTTCCAAATACGTTGTCCCTGCATTTTCCAAAGATAGCTATGCTTTCAAGAATTGTTCTCATGTCGGCTTTTGATTATAATTTAATTTATTTGAACGGACAGACACAAAAGGCATTTTGGAAATCCAAAGACAGCTTGCAACGCTCTCAACACTAATAAAAAACAAGTTATAGAACAAGAACAACATTTAGAAAAAATGGTTTTCGATGTCCTTGGACGATCAACGTCAAAGAATGTTTAAAGTCGGCCGGTTGATGCTTAATGTTTAATGTTTAATGCTGGGTTAGCACTAGCCCTGGGTTGTACTTTTAACAACTACTAATTAACAATTGGACAACGAAGCCGGGTTGACTATTCGCTCAGAGACAAGGAGGCTGAGTTGTCTAAATATTTTAGTACATGTATAAACCACGTAAAGAAAACTGGATTTTTAAATTGATTTTTATGTGAAATAATAACTTTGTAACGAAATGAGCGGTTTAAAAAGCTTCCTTTGGCGACATTTCGCCTCAGTCTTGTTGACAACTAATCAGTGTTGCGACCTCCCAAGAATGACTTGAAAAATACGAGTTATAAAAAAGTTAAAAAACCTGTGGTATAATAGTAAGGCTAGGGGTCGGCATACCAGCTAAAAGTTTGGCAAATTAAAAAAAGGAACTATAATACAAAATTGTTTTCTTTTTCTTCAGACCTTTGTCAAGTACCAATTCTCTATTATGCTAACAGTTCTACAATTGACACTTACAACACCAAGGCCGGTGATCTTTCATCAAACTTTTTCTTGAGATCTCCTGACGCTCAACTGGTCTACGACAAACATAATCGTCAAATTTTAATGTATGCATCAGGCACAACTTTATCCAGAGTAACTTTGGATGGCTCTAATATAACAACCTTGGCGACAGATGAAGAGCATATTCGACGGTTTACATATGATGGTCGTCGTAATATTATCTATTATATTCATGATGCAAGAGATGCTATACATATGTTAAACCTAACAAATATGCAGGATAATGAAATTGGTGCTTTGGCTCTTATTTCCAACATTCAAGATCTTGACATTGATGTATTGAATGAGTAAGTAAAGAATGATAGGGCTGATAACAGTATAATATATTATATCAGTGAAATAATACAGGACTTGTCTACATAAGAAATCCTGCGTTCACCTGCCCCTGAGACAAACAACGGTCAGTCTTCTCGTTGCAACTTAGGAATGATCGCAACCATGGAATATGCAAGTTCTACTGAGCAAAATCGGTGAATAAAGTAGATCACCCCCCCCCCCCCCCCCCTACCGTTATGGCCAGGCATTTGTGTGGTTGGAGCGAGTTCTTACTGCCGTTCCAATTCATTCTCACACAATGAATATTTGACCCACTTGTATCCCTCATTGCGTTGGGTAAACCCAATGTTTTCATGAAGTGAAAATTGCGTGACGTAAACACTTCTAAGAGTTATTCGACAGGTTGCTATATTAGTACACAGGCTTGATTTTTTTTTTTGGGGGGGGGGGGTGGTCTGAACTACAAGCACAGTCGAGGACCTGTATATGAGTTTGTATGCAGTTCATTTAGGACAGATAATCTCAACTGTTTTAGGGTAAGTTGAGCATGACAGTCAACATGATAACGCTGCCCGATCACCAATTCGGGACGAAACGTCCGAAACCGACCACACCCAAAAACGACGCTTTCGCCATAGTGCTATCTACCAAACCATACAAGGTTTGGCTATTCTGAGGTGCATATATGGTTCAGAGATGGTGCTTTTAGGAATGACTTGATATTTCACAAGAAAATGACCATACAATACTCATAGTCAAATGTCAATTTGTGGCTTACAACTTCAGATAAACAGCAGTGGACCTACATTACCTTTTTTCCTAAATCTTTTTGATAGAAACATAATTGGTACTTATTTAATTATATTATTACTGTTTTGGTGTAAAATGGTTAATATTGTGTGACCGAGTTAATAATTTGAAATGTACCTACCTCCTGCAAATGGACGTATTTGGCCAAATTGTCCACTTTACTCCGCTGTTTATCGCAGTTCTCGTTGAAATCATTCCAAATATGCAATTCAGCTCCAACATAACGGTATCAAGCACATTTTAAACTAGTTTTAACTGGGTTTCAAGTAGATCCAAGCTGTTTAACCATCGACAAGGTAAGACATTAACTTTGTCCAAATTCAGCGCCGTTTTGTTATCCCGTTCGGCTGTCCACAATTCGGCCTCGTTCTTCTTCCATCCAAGCCATTTAACAAGTAATAATGACAAATTTAACCCTTTGTTAAGGGTATTAAAGTAAAAATACAAGTAAACTATGCGAAATGCAGCATTTTATCACCCTGTAAGATCTTGCTTACGAGTCTTTCAAAACATTCCGTACAAATCTCGCGTGGCAAAGTAACAGGGACGTGACCGGGGAGTGGAGCCTTCAAAAATAAAGGCAAAGGCATGCAAAACGCAGTATAATGATAAAACTAACAATCAACATTTAATTTGTATTTTCATATTACAAGTAATAATATGTATTTATTTGTCGCTACAAGAAATAAAACAAACGTTTGTATGATTGTATTTAGTTTTAACTCTATATTTCACGCAGCCTTCGTGAAAAAATTCAACCCCTGTCACGTCCCTGGTACTTTGCCACACGAGATTTGTACGGAATGTTTTGAAAGACTCGTAAGCAAGATCTTACAGGATGATAAAATGCTGCATTTTGCATAGTTTATTTGTATTTTTATTTTAATACCCTCAACAAAGTGTCTTAACACTTTTTAACACTTTTCAAATTTAAAAATTTGTCATTATATTACTTGTTAAATGGCTTGGATGGAAGAAGAACGAGGCCAAATTGTGGACAGCCGAACGGGATGAAAAAGTGGCGCCGAATTTGGACAAAGTTGAGGTTTTACCTTGTCGATGGTTAAACAGCTAGGATCTACTTGAAACCTAGTTAAAACTTGTTTAAAATGTGCTTGATACCGATATGTTTGAGCTGAGCCGCTTATTTGGAAGGATTTCAACGAGATCTGCGATAAACAGCGGAGTAAAGTGGAGAATTTAGCACGTCCATTATTAGGTACATTTCAAACATTTCGGTCACAAAATATTAACCATTTTACACCAAAACAGTAATAATATAATTAAATATGTACCAATTACGCTTCTATCAAAAAGATTTAGGAAAAAAGGTAATGTAGATCCACTGCTGTTTAACTGAAGTTATAAGCCACAAATTGACATTTGACTATGAGTATTGCATGGTCATTTTCTTGTAAAATATCAGTGCTAGGCATTTCACACTTACCAATGACCACCCCTAAAATCACCATCTCTGAACCATATAAGCACCGCGGAATAGCCAAATCTTGTATGTTTTGGTAGATTGCACTATGGCGAAAGTGTCGTTCTTGGGTGTGGTTGATTTCGGACGTTTCGTCCCAGGGCCTTTACGCGGTTCAGAGGCTCTGGTACGGGAAGCAAAGGCCCTGGTAAACACTGGTCACGTGTGTCCAAAAATATTGGGCATTTTTGTAACCTCGCCATATTAAGGTCATGTTATCCCGGGTGGGGTGATGAACAACTGAACATTGCAATGCACGATCTATAAACGTTTCAATACAAATGATTTTGCCTTTGGTTTTTAAAATATGAATGTATAACAATTGTTTGAAAATTCATATTTTAAAACAACAGGCAGCAGATTTTAAGATTGTTTTTATTTTGATGGAAATTATAAACTTTGAAGTCACATGGATTTTGAATGCTATAAAGAATGCAGTATATTCGAGGTAAACGATTTTATAATGCATATATACCCGATATATAAAATTATATTCTATATTTTAATATTTATCAGTTTATATATCCTAAATTCCAGCAGATTCGTGGCTGTCTGTTTGTATAATTAGTTTTCTTCGTTTAATTACTTCTCCATCTTTCGCTTTTGGATATAAACCCTCCTTCATTTTTTTTTTTTTGGTTATCACCATCCTTCACTTAGTTCACTAAAATCAAAATTTTCTGTTCCAGCTTGCTCAGAAAATATTCAATCTTTCATAACTGGAGTTCTCTTTGACATGTAAAATAGTTAGGCAGTACCCTCAGTAAAATACTTATTTAACTGACTGACCATTACAGTACTAGTCGAAAGTTAATAAATTAATACATGCAAAAACTAATAATTAATAAATTAATAACTGCCCTCATACCAATCTATTGGCCTCTGACAGACTGACTCATCCAATAAATACTTAACATAATAGTACGATAATAATAGAAAAGTGTGAAAATGCCAACGTTACCTAACTTTGTGTGACAAGAAAGTTAGATTACATTAATTTTACATTCAGGTATTATTTTCTTTATCGCCTCAATACTCTGGTTGATGATTTCAATGGCCGCCATAAAATTCCAATGGCCCCCATAAATTTCCAATGACCCCCATAATTTTCCAATGGCCCCCCATAAATTTCACTGGAGAAAATGTTTCCCCCACCTCTTGCCACTATTAAATCTTCATAGCCCCAAATTTTACCCATCCAAGGGAGAGTCTTGCGTGGTCACACTACAGTAATGAGAATATGGGATAATCAAATATGGCATACTTTGGTATTTTTCTCTGTCCAACACCAGACAATTTTACTTGTCAAGTGTATGATTAAGTGTGTAATAAAAAGTGGATGAATATTCTAATTTTTGCTCCATATAATTGGACTTTGGTTGTGAGCAAAATGTAAAAAGACAATTATCAGTAATACTGGTCGTACTACATCCCTATTATTTACCTTGCAACCTTGAGCAGTTGTGCTGTTACTAATACAGGAGAACGTGGTTTCATATTACAGTTATTTTATGGCATTTATGATATTCCAGTGTGCCAGTAAGACATTTGTCGTTTGTTTCTCTTTTAGTATTATATCGAAATGGTGATTGCAGATATTCAGATCCTGGAGTGATGTGAAATGGCCCTGACCTTGGGCAATTAAGTAATATATGCGTGGAGTAAAATAGGAAATTTTTATTCATTCTGATTGACTAATAAAATTAAAGTGGTGGGAATAATGATGATGATGGTAGTGAAATACAAGTTGTGATAATATTGGTGATGCACAAGTTGTAATGATACTGCTGATAATGAAAATATATTGTATTTGTACATACCAATTGTAATGAGACATAAATAATGGCAGTAATGAATGTGTATGACTTGATCAATTGTACTAGTGAGAAGGCAATATACTGCCACCCAGATGAATTAAGTCCCACGGCATTTTGTGTCCAAAACTAACTGTTCTCATCAGCTCCAAGCATAACTGGGAAGCTGGTTTCAGTCCTGTTAGCTGATCTTGAAACTATGTGCACACATATAAATATTTATTTTCTCCCCTCATGAATTATATTGTTTGCACAAAAAATCGGTTGATTAATTCATCTAGAAACAGTGTGAATGTTGTTTGAATTTGGTAGGCTATGTCCACTCTGTGACAAGTGAAAGTGATATGTAATTCATGCATAATATGGTGATATTTGGTTTCAGGATATAAAAAATGAAATTTACTTACTCATAAAATTCAGTGTAACCATATTCATTAAGCCTCTGTGTCTCTTATTAAAACCCTACTTCCTCAATACAAATAGAACTCTGCATAGCCGGATAAGACTGAATAGGTTTTTAATTTTACTGACAAAAGTATGATGCATCAAAACACCCAATTTTTTAGACCAGCTGTGAATAATAATACTTCAATTAAACCCAAGAGAATTTTTATGGGAAAGAAGTAATTATAGTATTCTCGGTAAGTGGAATAATTGACCATCATTATGGAAATTATGTAGGCTGAAGCATTTAAAATGTTTAAGAATGTAATTGTTGGTTTTTAACCAAAGCCAAAGATATTTGAAAACAAAGTATGATATGTCTGTCAGAGTCTCGGTGCTCAACTATCGGTGTATTATTTGTAAAAAGTGTCGGTAGTCACAATGGTGACAATAACATTTGTGTGGTTAATCTGGTTGAAGCAGAGATTTAATTGATCTCCTGATAAAAGGCATGTTTTCTTGGGGTTGTATCAAAGGTCTTTCATGAATTCTAAGACGGCCCAGTTGCCAATTGTATTCAACCAAAGCTATTAGACAGGGTAAAATTACAGCTTTCTTTCAAGATATCATTACAGTATATACTATAAGATGCAACTGACAAATGAAGTATTTCAGAAAAATATTTACCCTAAAATTATTAGTGACTTGTGTCTTGTGCCTTGACTAATATTATGTTACAGCTTTGGTTCAAATTTCGTAAATCATGAACCGATGTACAGTAACTAAAAATGTAAACAAATAGGTGAACGCACACCCAGTCATACAGACTACTATTTGCCTTTAAGACTCCTAAGTCACGTATCACTGATATAAGATTCGTAGTAAATTTGTTGTTTCAAGATCACTGTATATTATTTCTCATGATTCAGGAA
>CACRXK020009802.1:0-18578 GCA_902702795.2 Paramuricea clavata
TAGATGTAAATAGATGAAATACAAATACATAAAGGCCATTCAGAGAAATTTAGTTTTGTCAGCAAAAATATATTTTGTACAACAAATTTGTTCTCTTTTTTTTCATTTTTGCCTCCCCCATGAAACTAAGGCTCAGGGCAAATCCCCCCCCCCCCTCTGAATGACCCTGACTACAATGTATTTTAAAAAGAAAGTAAGTTTACTTTCATTAGTTTTATTTGTATGTTCTAATCTGTAAACAAAAACGTAAAAATGTATATATTTACTGTATGTATATATATTTAAGACTTGTTGTTGCAGAACAAAATGTTTTACCTATTGAAACATAACACAATCATATAAGTGATGTGTTCAGTCATCAAACTCAATATCAAAGAGCAACTGCTGAATTTTTATTTTTGCCAGTTGGTTTTTCTTCACTGATTGCTCTCCAAGTCGCCGTAATGTATGGGTAATACTTTGACAAAATTGCTCATCTGCATCTTCTTTTTTTGCTGGCACTAGCTTATTTTCTTCCTCATTTTTTTCAATTGATTTTATTAAATATTCTTCAACTGGATCAAGTACAACTTTCTTTTTCTTTTTTGGGATAACAGTTGCTTGTGGAAATTGGAACTTTTGTTTGGCTGGTGGTTGTGCTGTGGGGGGTACTGCATGTTGCTGATTTTGTTGAGAAGCTTTATTGCCAGGATTTGACTCGGCATGTGTTGATGGTTCAGGTAGAGCTTTTTCAGAGGGGGATGGGATAGCAAGTGAAATAGACCTCACCTGAACATTGCTTTGGGTAGTTCTGTTGCTGATAGAATCTCGTAGAAACAGCAACTGGTTGTAAAAACGACAGGTAGGTTGTTTTGAATACCCACTGCCATTTTTTCTAAATCTCTCTTCCTGTCTAGGCATTTCTTGAAACCATCTGATAAATTCTTCCACTTTAACTTCACTTGCTCCACTGTAGATAAATAAAATGTATCATGTAGGCATAGTACAGCATTTAGTTTAACAACAAGAATAGCATTGATAACATTTCCCTAAACATACAGGCAAGCCCTACCCTCACATCCCATATGCTTTAAATTACCAGGTGAAATTTAAATAGGTGACATTAGCCCCCCCCCCCCCTTCACTGGATGGCAGAGTAAACCTTTTAAACTTTTTAGGTAAATAGTTACATATTTTGCAGTAAAATACAAGAGTAGGCTTTTTGAAATACATTGCAAACGTTTTGAAAGATCATTACCTTCCAGCCCTACTTTTTGAGCAATAGCACTCCAAACAATTCTCTTCTTGTCTGACCGTTTATAATCTGGATTTTGTCTACTCCACAATATTGGATGCGCCTGCACTTCATTTACAATCACCTCCAGCACATCAATTGAATTTACATCTATAGAAACAGACATGCATTAATACAATAGTTAATAATTATTGTTTATCAGTATTTTCGACGCCAACGTTTGTATTGTAAGAATAAATCTTTGCGTTGTTTACATTTTACATGCTATCATACAATGCCTATACAAAGGTTTGTGCCTTTCTTGTTTATATTGAATAACTTTTCTTGATAGGGGAATTCTCTTCAGTTTGTAATATTTTTATAGCAATAGCTATGCCTGTTAGAAATTTTACCAACAACACAATTCTATTTTACCTTTGTAAAATATCTAATATGAAATTTGTAATAGGAGTAAATATGGTGAGCTTGATCTAGCGTGGATCAGCGTCCATAAACTATTAAGCTTATATAAAAAATTAAATTGTTTATAGGCACACCTTGGGCTTCGGATGACGCGGAAGTATTCATCGTTTGGTCGCCCTGCATCATTTGCTGGCTTTGCAAACTACTCTGTTCATCATCTGAATCGCGTTCGTTTAATTCTTGGCTGATAATACTGTTGAAAAGTTGTGATTCCGACTCCAGAACAAATACATCGCTCCTTTGCGAGTCCGCCATTTTGTTTTAAAAACATGATGTTGGATAAATTGCCGTGATTTGATTGGTTCCCTACTTTTCGCTTTCGCAGTGAGTAGACTGAACTTCTACTCACTGGCGAAGCGAATTTTTTTCTCGCGAAACCTTATTTGTCTTCATCACGCATGCGTACAATTATTTCGCGCGAAAATTTTCGCATTTCGCTAAGAAAAAGCGCTCGTGGAATCAGGCCTTAAGAGTAGCAGTTGAAGATACCACTTGCATGGATCTTTCCTTAATCCAAGTACCTGATGCAACAGCTTGCGTTCATCAAAACAACTGCATTGTAATTGGCGGATTATTTGGTATTGTCGGCCACTGAGTAATCGAATCGGCTAATCAGCACTTTCTAGCAATCGGCTCATCCCTAATTTACATACCTGCATGCTCCTGGCACAGAATAAGAAGGTACAGCAGAAGTGTAACTCAAGCAAGTATTTGTCCGCGTTTTTACAAGCGATTCGTCATCAATCACGCCATCCTGGCTAGTACAACCGGCACTTTGACCTACCAAAACCTGATGAAAACTTCCGGTTGTACTAGCCAGGATGGCGTGAGCGAGTTAAAATCTTCGTGGACGTAAAACAAAGGAACCGACTCAAGTTACACTTCTGCCGTACCTTCTTATTCTGTGCTCCTGGTTAGGTCCAATAAATGTATATTCACAATCGAATTTCCATCTACAGAACTCTTACATCGAGTGTAGAAGAAAAAAAGAAAAAAGAAAAAATAAATTTAAAAAAAAAAATAACAAAAATCGAAATCCTTTATTCAAAATATCCGATGTTCACTTGAAACATTAAATAAATACTAGGTTAAACCTGGAGGATTCCCAGAACAGTGACAGTAGTGATGAAGCAGTTTTTGAAGAACAGGTTGATGAAGAAAAGAAACAGAAGGAGAAGGTATTTTATGTCTTTTATATGTATCAACGATAATTCATTACGCTTTTTAGACGGCCTGCCAAAACCTGAAAATGTGCAACAAAATTTGTTTCATGGATTTTCTGTTACAAGAAACAGACGTTTCTGATTTATAGATGAAAATTTGACGATTTAAAACTTTGCCTATTAAACGTAGGTTGATGGAAAAAAATGCTGATGGAAAAAAACATTTCAAGTTCACCTTTAACAAATCCAAACTATACCATCGCAAAGTACATATAAGACATTTAACCGAATAGTATGATTTTCGTAGCCGATGTCGAGCTTTTAAGTTTAACACTCAAAAATGAAGAGGATACACTAGTCACTATTTGAAAATTCGTACTACCTATTTAAATGTCGTACGTATACTTTTTTGCGATCGTTCTAATAGTACAGTTTATTTTTGTGAAAAGTGAACTTAAAATTTTGGAATTTTAGTCAACGTACTGTAGTATCTATACTTTATTAGGCAAAATTTTAAAATTCTCAAATTTTCAGCCATAAAGCAAAAATCAGGTCGTGGGTGCCAATATCCTGTATATATATATATATATATATATACTTTTGTTCACTAATGTGTAAGTTACAAGAAATGCCAGTTGGCGCTTGTAACAAAAAATGCCATCATAATGTTGGCTACCGTATTTGGCAAATCAGAAGAGCAGGCCACACTGGGAATGATGTGCAATCGCAAATAAAGTACCGGTATGCTGTAATATCTTGCATGAATGTACTCATCTAATAATCTTACCACCATCATTTAGGGGTATGTCGACTACTGTACTAGGTTCATTCCATTTCTAATCGTTAACAAATTGACATAAAGCTGCTGTATAGTATCACTCATTCCCACGACATCTGTCCACTACTCTTTCATTTTTGTCTGTATTCTGTCAGTACTTGTTATTACAGTATAATTATTGCAAAAGCTTTAAAATTATGATGGAATCTTTGCTTTAGGTGCAATTAGTGATCGGAGAAGATGAACATCAGTTGCAATTTCCTTATGCTTTATGGTTTTCAAAACGACCTCCTGGAAAACAGCAGTTCAATTATGAGGACAATATAAAACTTGTTGGGCGGTTTGCATCTGTAAGTATAGCAGTCACAATAACCGTTATTATTCTCTACAGTTACTGCATTTATTATTAGCATGACAAAATTACTGGATGCTGATTGGTTGAGAGGAGTACAATTATTTCATTAATTGTACTGCAGTACAATTAATGATTTTCCCAAAACAAACAAAATGGCGGAAAGGTATTTTGAACACAAATGTGAAATGAAATTGTCCCAGAGGAACTATATGATAATACGAACAAAAGCACCAAATTTTGCTTTAACAGAAAAACTAAATGAAAATACGAACAAAAGTAGCTACCAAATTTTGGTTGAAAGTCTGGCAGGACTGGGCTTTGGCGAGAGAATATTATGTTGACATTGATAAGTATCCAATTTTGTCATGCTAATAATAAACAAGTAATCGGCGGCTCGTCCAATTTTGGCAAAATTTCCAAACATCACTCGTACTATTAATCCCTAATTGTACGAGCAACATCGCATGATTACCTGTACTTAGTGTATTGTTACCTTTAGATCTACTGTACAGCAAAAATTAAAAGGCAATTTTTTCAATATCGCGTATTTGCGATGAAAAGTGTTCAAAACATATAATCTTTTTGGCGTTCCTCTCAAAATTACTTTGTTTTATCTTTATTTTGTAGTTTACACAGTTAGCAACCTTTTTAAATGTACCTAGCGGTTGAGAAACACAAAACAATAGCTAAATATTGTCAATTGAAATACAATTATCATTGACGCTGTAAAATTGACGCCATATTTAAACAAAACTTGCTGAACTTCAGACATCATTTTCTCTTTGGCGTATCATCTATACAGATAAAGCATTGGACATACTTTTTAAGTTTGTTTGCCGCTTGAGGAATGTATCAAAAATTTGAATATTGTCGTAACCAACTGAAAAAGTATATTCATTAGTTTTGAGCGCGTGTTACGTAACATACAAAAGATTCTCCTCTTAATTATAATATATATGTAATATGCTAACATGTTTTAGTGCATGCTTAGTGTCTCGATCGATTGAAGTGCACTTGTTCAAAAGCTAACATACTGGCTATTAAACAAGTGCACGTGTCATAGTAAATATTGGCAAAGTTGCGTATAAATTTGCCTATACAGACGAACAAATAAAACTTTTTATACGAAAACCCGTCATAGAAAACTTGCTGGATGACGCATTTGGCGTCACGTTGTAATATAAAGCATGCAACGAAGAATCAAAGGCCGTTGAGGCCCGACTCACGGATGAGATCAAAAGAATTAGAGCTGTTTGCAGTTGTTTTTGCAAACGGGCACCGTGCGAATTTTGCCATTTGTCGTCAGTACTTCTTTTGCCAACTCAAAAGAACGAACGCGTGCTCCAGCCCGATTTCCGGTTCTGAAAGGCCCCATTCGCAGGCAAACAGTACGCGCAAAGCAGGCTGGTATTTCCCATTGTTTAACTGCCCCACACTCAAGTAACCTCAAAGACTCACAGATGTTGCTTCGCAACGTCCGGGATCGGTATGTAAGCAAACAACCCAACCGAAAAAAAAAACATTTGAGTCGGCAGAAAAAAGGTTTGGTTTGCGAAACCGGAAGCACAGGTGGATGTTTTTTGTTAGGCCCGATGATGGGACATCTAGGGTCACCAGTAACAATCAATGTCACCACTTTCAGCGCGCGTCTCATCCGGCGAATATGAAATGAGATACAGTACTCACGGCACGCGAAACACGTTTTTTAACGCACGTGTTGTGCTGGCATATGTAGCAATTTTGTATCGAGTATCGTTTGCTCAGTTTCTTTTTAAATTTCGTCTTCAAATTAACATTGTTGACATCTTGAAATTCTGAAATCCATTCTTCTAAACTTTCGGCTTATAGGTCCCGTTTTAAAACTGTCGACAGTCTGTATCATTGACAGCCGTATTTAAAGCTCGTCATACATGCAGTACTCCCGAACCGCCGAAGCCCCGGACTTTTTAATAAAGTTCGTAATAGAGTTGCACGATTTTACTCATGATTATCGTATTGAAGGTAGAAACGTGAGAGAGGATATACCGTAATTATCGTTATGATCAATGATTGACTATCGTGATATTGTTTCGTATGCTTTTTTGAGTTTCTAGACGATAATCACGATATGATTTTTAAGTATCGCCTAAATCCACTTCGTGACTACGTTTGTTTGTGTCGTATTTAACACCTTGGAACGCGCGCTTAAACGCGTGTTTTGCGTGGTGAATCATATTTCATATTTACCGGATGTGATGCAAACCGAAAGTAGTGAACTTGTGACCCTGGCGGCGGTTACAAAACGGAGAATTACGTCGGAGACTGTAAGAGAGAGGGAGTGCAACTGACTATATTCATTGTTTCTATTTTTAATTTTTTGATGCATAGGTTGAACAATTTTGGTCTCTGTACAGTTGGTTGGTTCACCCTAGTGAGTTAACAGGACATTGTGATTATCATCTATTCAAGGATGGGATTAAACCAATGTGGGAGGTACCAATTTGTTCTAACTCAGGAAAAAAATTGAACTTTCCATTAATGGGTTTTTAAATGTAAACACTGAACTCTTGCCATTATTGGTTATTATAGATTTCCCATATTGTAAAGAAGTAAAAACCACCAAATATTTACCATATAAATGGGTACTTTATTTTTTCCTTTGCACAAGAAAATAAAATTAATGGTAAATATTAAACATCATGGTTTTTACCAATTTACCATATGGAAATCTATCATAACCAATATTACTGTAGTAGAATCATACTGGTATACTATTGCAAATGCTGTAATTTGATTGGCTACTCTACTCACTATCTACAATATTCGTCGATAGACAGCGAGTAGCAAAAAAATAATTTTCCTGGCAGATTTTTTAAAAATTGCTTCAGGCTGGCGTTTTTTATTGAATTATTGAATTATTTTGTGGAATATTTAATGTTTGATCTTTGATTGTGTTAAAACAATTACAGTTGATAACTCGCTCTCGATTTCTATGAGGTGATCGTTCTATAACCTCAGAAATCTCGAGCTCGTAATGTAATTGTTAAATGGTAAAAGTTCAGTTTTTACATTGATAGTATACATGGTAAATCTTTAATTTGAGAACCTTTCAAAAACCCATTAATGGAAATTTAACATTTTCCCTGTGTTACTGGTTATCTATAACATCACTGTAAATGTATATAGAGTGTTAACTAAGTGTTTCCATGAATCACACTGTGCAATTGATAATTATGATAATTATCATGCAGTTATTAACGAAGCAAAATATTTTAGTAAAATTGTTGAAAGGTGGTTTGAAATGGATAGTGATGGATATTGATGTTTTGATTGCTTCGTTGCAGAGATTGTGACATAAAGTTTTTTGCAACAAAAGTTGTCTACCGTCTATTTCTCGTTTTTTGAACGATGAACAATAGTTTGAAATGGATGCGATAATGGCGGATATTATAGTATTGTGGCAGAGTAATTTATATGACTAAAGGTTTTCTGCCACAAAATTTATTTGCCATTTAATTCTCTGGTTTTGGGTGTTTTAACAGCGAAAATTGAAAAGAAATTATTAAGAGTTTTCCAAAAGTATTTTGTACTTTATTTAAAATACTTAGTGGTTATACCGAAAATAACCAATTATACTGTATAGATAGATAATTAAGTTGTAGTCTGTAAGCGAGGTTTGTCGATTGTTTGTTGTAGGATGAAGCAAATAAACGTGGAGGGAAATGGATTGTCAGGTTGAGAAAAGGCTTGGCCTCGAGATTTTGGGAAAATCTGGTAAGAACTAGTATATCCTACATATTATAAATTATAACACTACGAGTATAGACATCACTGTTACGTATCGTTTGAATCAGCAGTACAATGTGTCATTTTATGGTAATTGGCAGTTTGCATGCAAGAATAAAAACATGAAAAACAAACATGAAAAAACGATGTTTATTAATGTTTTTGTAAAAAAACCCAAATTTTTTGACATTTTTGAGCTAAAGCTCCGATGAAAATGTCAAAAATTTTGGTAGGAAAATGAGGTTACTAAATTATTCTTATGATGTTGCTATAATTTAGTGCAACAAAATGTACTCGTGTAAATAACTGTTTGTCGAAGACATCTAATAAAAATTCAGTGTATATATTAAATAAAAACAGCTTTGGCTCGACATGATATCACGTACCTCGACCTTGATATTAATTTTTGATATCAGAACATCTTCATCCAATACTTTTTATTAACACGCAGTTGGATCCAATTTTATTTTATATGGTACTTCTCATTGACAGCACAATTAAGTCTGGTTTGAACTATCAAAGTTTCGGTGATCACAGAAGGAATTTTGCATATGTAAATTCTAAGTTTTGAAAGATTGCAAGAAATGTTTGAGGCAACTAACTTAGTGTTAAACACTGACTCAGATCCCTCGAACATTTCTTACAAACCCTTTACCGAAACAAAAATCCACTGTGATGACAGAAACTTCGGTAGTGTAAACCAGACTTTGCAGTATAGTAACACGTATTATGCGGTTATATAGAAATGAATGATTTCTGTTGTTTCTATATACTCGTACTGTGACTATAGTTTGTTTCATTGACGTTTCCTTTAGATATTAGCAATTCTAGGCGAGCAGTTTATGGTTGGTGATGAGATTTGTGGTGCTGTTATATCTATTAGATTCCAGGTAGTTGAGCTCTGTGCCACTGTGCACTAAATATAGTTATGTTAGGCAAGCATGCAATTACACCCATGCATGTAACGTAATTGTCATATTGATGCCATAACGTACACATTTTATACAATCTGTTTTGTTCAGTGTGGGATTCCTTACAGCATACATATAAAAAGACAGCTACAGTGTATTTGAAACAATCAGAATTGATAGTTATAACTGTACATTGAACAACAATGCTGATCAAGATGATTAATTGATTATCTTAGAAAAAGTATCTAATGTCAGTCAAAAGTATCTAATGTCAGCCATGCATGTGACCCACGTTTTGAAAGATCCGCTTATCTTAAATAGACACCGAAACCCTTTGGTATACATGTTGAAAATTTCTGTTCCTCATATTTTTCTGTGTTTCTGTATTTGGCAACTACATTTTATATACATTTATGATTTATTTATGCTTTGTAACCAGTCAGTGATCATTAATAATAATCACTACCAAACTATACTTCAGAACTGATAAAAAATTATAATTTTCGCTTAGGAAGACATTATATCCGTATGGAACCGAACGTCTGGTGATCAAGGTGTCACTACTAGAATAAGGTAATTGAACAAATTATTTGTCGCCATTTATGCGCATGTGCATTTTCAGGTATATACTGATTGAAGTATTTCACAAGATTTTTATATTTTATTTTAGAGATACCTTAAAACGTGTATTAAGTTTACCAATGAACACTATTATGGAGTACAAGACCCATGATAACAGCATCAGGTAAATGACTCTTTTGTACACAGCCCTTTTCTCTGCATATAAGGGACCGGTCATTATTTGTTGCAGGTGTGGCACTGAAGATAAAAGGGTTGGGGTAAACAAAATTTTGAAGACTAAAAAGCAATGTCAACAGTCATATGTCAATAGAATATGTAAATCAATCAATCAATCAATCAGAGTCACTATCTTGTACTCATTTTCTGATTTGCCGAGATGCAAATAATGTCTCCAAAGAAAGTACATCGCAGGTAACATGAAGCGTTACACTGCAGAAAATTGTACAAGCAGTTATGAAACTCTGAATGGTACCTTTTGTAGTTTTGGCCAGGGCTGTGTATTTATTTCTCAATTGAGGTTTAAAAGTTTTGACTTTTTAATGATTGCATGGATCAGCAACATCTTTACCAACAAAATGTTTCTCTTCGGTCCCACCCTGCGCCATAAATGATTAACGGTCCCTAAACGCGTTATGGTTTACAATTTATCGTTAACAATTTGTCAATGAAAAGTAAAGCAAACAATGTAATTCCAATAGACAACTTGCATGTTAGACAAATTTTTTATCTAGCCGATCTAGGCAAAAAAAAGTAAATTCCCGTTAAGAACTTATTAAAATTAGTAAACTTGCAAAATTTGGTTGCGAAATGTTGTAAAGCTTGGAAAATATAGCTTTGCAAAGTTTGCATATTTTCAGTATATTTGTATTACGTGCGGAAATTGGTACCATTTTTGAGCCGAAAATGGTAACAATTTCCGCTCGTAATACAAATATACTGAAAATATGCAAACTTTGCAAGGCTATATTTTCCAAGCTTTACAACATTTCGCAACCAAATTTTGCACTTTTACTAATTTTAGTATGTTCTTTTCAGCTGTGGTGTTTGATCCCCTTTTCTCCGCTTAGATTAAATTTTAGTCTAACATGCAAGTTGTCCATTCCGATACAGAGTTGAAAAAGACCCATGCATGAAGTAAGGGGATTCATCGTGAGAGTATCCTTAAAGAATATCTTGAACGAGGGCGATCGTTGTCCCCATTCGTTCGACTATACCAGTAACATGAGTACATTACGTAGACAATTTTCTATCGTTTATCGTGTAAAGTTTTTTATACCAATTATAGTATTTATGCAACTCAAATTTTAATCACTTAAAGGCGCATGCGCCTATAACTTGGGGCCACTTATCTGTGTATGCTATAGGTACTGTCTTGCGTATACGAATATATCTTGAGATTTTTATTTCTTTATCAAGGGATAATTCAAGTTTCAGGAATACAGCTATATTTTCAAGTTAACTTAGTGTGGAAATGAAGTTTGTATACCTTAGAAGAAGGAACTCTGATACCTTTGTACCAAGACAACAGCAGTGAAAGAAGAACGTGTGTAATAGGCTACTTTGTGGGATTGTAACCGAATTTTGTCAATGACTGATGAAGACATTTTATTTTAGCTACGTTCGAATTGAGCGCTGCTTTCTAATTCTATTTCAAACTGTAAGTTAAAGTAATGGTGAAATACCCATACCTTATATGTGTTTTCTCATGTATATATAATATCATGTTTCTCGAGAATAGGGCAAATTTTGTGATCATATAAATTGCAATTGGGGCGTATAATCAGCGCGCGTTTTCCAAAAATTATCTATTGTAAAATCAAGCATGAAAGTTGAAGTAATGCTTTTGTGAAGATGTATGGTAAGAAATATCAAACTATTGTTAAAGAAATAAGATTACAACTCACTCAGTGAAGATAGCTTTCAATCCTTAGCGTATATGTTTGGCGACGCAAATAAGTCATTATTTTTCGAACGACATATTTACGCTAATTTCGTAAGTGCATAAGAAGTATGGGTATTTAATTTATTTTCGCTTTTATTAGCCAATTTATATAGATTTTTGTTGAGTTGTGTGTGGCTTATGGAAAGTCAATATTTTCCATGTTCAATACTTTAATTCTGTGTAGTTTGGAAAGAACGAGGCAATTCTATTTATATATATTGCTTATAACATTTTATCTGTGGTATTGTGGTAGGGACAGACTATTATTTTTTTGGAGTGGAGGATGAACATTTTGTCAACGCAAACAATTTTTTTTGGTGTTGTTGTCTCTGCAAACAATATTTTTGCGCCTGCTTCCTTCTGCAAACAATTTTTTTGTCCATCTTATTGCTGTGGTTTTCATTATAAATTTATATACCGGGTGTCCCAAAAAAAACTCGCGCTGTTTAATTTCATGTAAGATAAAAACTATAAAAGCTATCACACTCAAATAAACTTTATTCTATTCAGGAAAAGCTAACTTAGATTTTAATATACAGCCCTAAAAATTTCATTTAATATACGTGAGATACAAATAATATTAATAATAATAATAATAATAATAATAATAATAATAATAATAATAATAACTGAATGTTTAGAATCGATTACGAAACAAAACAGAACAGAACAGAACAGAACAGAACAGAACAAACCAGAATATTAAACTAGAGCTAGACCGTATATATTTGACTATTGCCTGTGTCAACCTGAAGTCTTGAACTGAAAATTGTCTGTATGAAACAGTTAGCCATGCGCTACCATCTTCTTGCATTCACGTACGTATCTGCCATGCGATTGAAATGTCAAATTTACCAAAAGATATACACTTTCTTAACGAAACTCAACATGAAATATGAACTTTTTACACTTTCATGCAACAATTTACACCTTATTTTTACACCTTATTTAAAGTATGTTAGTTCACCTTACAAAATTTGAATTTTAAAAAGGTGTGCCACATACTGTCGTTGTTCTTCCGTCAGGCGTTCGCATGTATAACGATCGATATTTACAATACCAGGGAAGAAGGGATTCTTTCTCCTCATGTGGGCACAGGAAGGATGATAATAGGTTGGAGAAATCGGGACTGTATAAAAATTGCCCAGTCTGTTCATGTCGTCTAATTCTTCGGTCCACGTGTTTTACGATTATATTACAAGGAGGGAGCCTGTATTTGTCAATGAAATCGTCACCACAACCATAACACTTCATGACTATAGGTGCACAAAGTGTAGGGATGAGGAGGCATACCTGCATGCCAATTAGGCTGTTCGCGCTGAAAGTTTTGGTTGGGTTGCTGTAAAGATGGTGGGTGACGAAAATTGACTGGATTTGGTTTGTAGACATTTAAATCAGGCTGAATATTACTTGCGATGCTGCGACTTTGTTGGGTGGTGACGCTTGTCTTCCCCACTTGCAGATGCCCATATGACGCCTCTAACTGATGCTCCTGAAATATTTGATGTGGTTGGAGCAGCCCTGGGACCATGCCCACTGACTGATGAACTGCAGCTTCGAATTGATGTCCAAACTCGGTTGGTGTTGGAAAAACATCCGGAATAGCAGGTGTGACTTGCTTTAGCGTTGGGTTCGTCGTGCACATAACGTAAAAACGGCTGAGGTGAAGTTCCGATTTCATGTCCAAACCCAGTAGTTGTTGCTGTAGGTGTGACATTTTTCAGTACTGGGTTTGTTGTGCATGTACTAGAAAATGATTCTTTGGCTCCACTCTTTTTTAAACATCTCTGCACCTTTTTGTTTACTTCATTTAGCTTGTCAGCTTTCTCAGTGATTTTCAAACCGGTTTCTATGACTGCTGTTATGTTTACTCCTACATTTTTCTTTTTCCCTTCCTGACTAGTAAACTTTGCACGCAAGTCGGAAAGATATTCAAACAATAGATCTTGCGTTTCAGCCACTGCAACGGTATCAGGACACATACCAACATATTTGAAGGTACAACAGTACACTCACACGTAAATAGATTAGATTTCTTGTTCACTGGACGAACGATAAGTGGAGTACCACCGTCTTGACAGTTCTGATTTCGCGAATCATCTGACGCCGCCGCCTTGATAGCATTAGGTTCGTTCAAAAGAAACTCCGCTTTGTGGAAAATCTGTTGCAATGTCCCCAGTCTGACACATTCCTTTGGTAATTCCGCCTCTTCTGCTGCGATACTCAACACTTTACGCGGAACGTTGCTATTAATTGTTACTTCCTCTGAATCTTCAACAACAATCGACATATCTGGAGAATAGTCGCTTAGTTGGTGATGATCATTCAAAATATCGATATTTACATCCAGTGGTGCTGTATCTTGCTTTTGTGCTGAACTCCTCTCGGTTGTGGGAGAAGAAATTTTCTTCGGTTGCGCGTTAAGAAAGTGACGGACGCTATTCTCCTTCCTCTTTGTCGACATGTCCTTCCATTCATCGTAATAATAATAATATAATTGTTCTTTAAAACGCATTATACATGAGTCTCAATGCTTTTTACAACAAGAATCTAAAAATCTAAAAACAGTTACTCAGTAAAAGCTATCCTAAAAAGATATGTTTTCAACTTTGCCTTAAACTCATCGATAGTTGGACTTTGCTTAATAGAGTCAGGAAGATTGTTCCAGAGTCTCGGAGCAGCGCAGGAAAAAGACTTCTCGCCATATGTCTCTGTTCGCACTCTAGGCACAGTTAACAAATTTTGACTGCTGGAGCGCAAAGTACGGGCAGGGATATGACGACGAAGTAGATCGGTGATGTATGAAGGGGCAATGCCATTAAGAGCTTTATAGGTCACCAAAAGGAGTTTGAAAGTCACTCGTTGCACAGGAAGCCAGTGGAGATTAGAAAGTACCGGTGTTATATGCGCAGATTTCCTTTCTCTGACGACTAATCTGGCAGCAGTGTTTTGTAGCCTTTGCAACTTCTGTAATTCACAAGAAGGAAGGCCGTAGAGCACGCCGTTGCAATAGTCAAGTTTGGATGAAATAAAAGCATGAACAAGACTTTCGGTGTCCTTTCGTGAAAGACATTTTCTTATTTTTCCAATTTGATGTATTGATTGTGAAACCGAACGACATATGTTATTAATATGCACTTTGAAAGTAAGTATCGTACGTGTATTGATGATCCTCTAATTCTTTCGAAACACGATAGGGGCCTTCGCCGTACAAAGCTTTTACAGCATCAGAGTAAAGACGAATATTTCTGAATTTCAGCGCTCCAAGACTGGTTGCCAGAGGTGCATCGTATGACTTAAACCTTCAGACTTTACGATATCGTCGATTTCTTTTTTTGGACATGAAATGAGACCACTCGATAGGATTCTGGCCATAAAAATCTAGCAATCCAGCTTTCTCTCAAACATACTTTACCATGCATTGCCGTATTTTATCTTCCTTGTGCTTCTCAAAATTGGCGACGAACTTGGGCGGGTTGTTACGGGTTGACGAAACTTCAATAGCATTCCACTCTTTTTTGAACTTCGAGACTTTATCAAGGAACTCCTCCTCGGTTTCACATTCATATAAAGATCCATTCTTCTCTGCCAATGCTTCTCCAAATATGTCCGAGATAATGCGGCGTTTAGACGCGTTGGGAAACTTGAGTTCTTCAAGCTTCCGTTCAACATTGGCCTTCACATGCTCCAGTCCAAGGAGATGCACGGTTTCGCCATCGCATTCTGACAAAATGCCATTGTAAACAGCAGCCTCCTCGTCAGTTCCAAATACGCCAAGGTTCTTTAGCGCTGGAGTTTGTCGTTTTACAGCTTGCCAGAAATATTGAAATTCCTCTTGGATCTTGCTACGTTGTACAAGAAGAGGACCAGGAAACCATGGGTGTTTTCCAGTTGCTTTCGAGACAAGAGAAACATTCTTGTAAGCAGTTTGCGTGAAATAGAACTTGCTGATATTGAAGGTCGTATCGATAGCTAGAGGGACACTGCATTTCATTTGGCTGACGCAAAATCTCTCCAAATCTTTCAAGGTTTGGTTGAGATAAGCCACAATCGAAGGTTGGTTGCCGTCGCGCAAAAGGAATTCTCTGTTGTATGGTTGTGATCTGTCAATGACAGAATACGTCCCTTGTTGTTTTTGACTTAAAAGCTCAACAATTATAATATTATATCGTTTAACACATCAGCTTTTGCATCCTTGCTTTTACCATAGTTGTACCTAGACACATAAAACGTCACATTAATAAAGGTACTCACAATAGCACTAAGCACTTGTACCGATTCCTCACACTATTGATTTCTCCACGAAGTCTCGCTTTGATCATGATTGACGCATCATGTTCTGTCAACCTCAACTTCTGTGTAAAATGTAATAAATGCTCCTGTAGGGAGGCGTTTAGGCCAAAATATGTGGGTTTCCAGTTTCCTCCTAAGAAAATCTAGATTGGGTAGATTTGGTTGAAAATCTAGATTGGATAGATTTGGTTTGAAAATCTAGGTTGGTCGGTTTAACTTCTATTTTTTTTTCTTTAAGTTTCCTGTTTTTCGTTGTGTTTCCACCTGTCAGATAAATTCCTTTCGAAGTTATTAAAAAAATTCCTTTAGTCAACCAAATTTTCTTTAAGTGGAAACATTTGTTCAATAAAACTGTTCAATAAAACCAATAAATAATTTGATCGAAGCGTGTACTAGGGGAAAGTATTGGCCATTAAATTAAACAAAAAAAGGAAGAAACACTGTGCAACCACTATTGCACACGGTTAAAGAAGAGATTGAGTGACCCAACTAACATCTTGAATGATTGAACCAGAAAATCTTCAGAAATCGAGATTCTTGTTGCATTCATAAAATTCAGCCTAGGCATCTCAGTTGGAATGACATCAAGAATAGTATGCTGCCTAACCTGCCTTGCTGGGGCAAGGCAGCAACGAATGGTTTTGATCTCTGTAAGACAGGATTCTACCATGACAACTCGGGCTTATGGATCAAAGGCTTTAAACAACCATGAGGTTTTCAACAACAACAAATTAACTAGTATATATATATATATGTTCACCCCTATATACTGTGACCGAAAAACAGCATCAACAACTGGAGAAAATATTTTTCCAATTTCCATTCTTCATTATGGGAAATGTTCCAGAAAGCATAAATCAAAAAGTGAGAACATATACAAAGTATACATACTTGTAATTTGTTATCTGTTTTGGATCCCTTACAATGGTACAATCCGAATCAATCTCCAATAATTGTATCTCCTCTGTTGATTCAAGCATAGAGCCTGACACGTAGACTTATCCGATCGGAATAAGCTTTAAAATAGCTTTTATTCTTATTTTATTATTTTTAAACACATAAATCACTCGTGGTCATTCGTGGTCACTCGTATGTACTTTTAGACAAGACCCTTTAATTTCGGGTAATAATCAAATATATATGTTTTTCAATTTAAAACGTTGATGGCTCTGTAAATGTTGCACGGACATTCAAATGTTATATATCAAAATCGAAGTTAGCCCTTGCTGAATACAATAAAACTTATTTCAGTGCATGCAATAGCAATAGCGTTTATAGTTTTTATGTTACATTAAATCAAACAGCGCAAGTTTTTTTTGGGACACCTGATATACAATCTTGGACAAAAGTTTGTATAGAACGACCGAACAAATTCGCAACTTTTTAATATACTTGGGTTTTAAAATCATATTGCGCATCTCCCCGCTGCCCCCATTTAATATTGCTTTCCCACATTTCTAGTACACATACAGTTTTGTCTGTACAACGGAAACATTGGGGGGGGGGGGGGTGGATGAGGAGACCTAAAAATGCACAAAATTTATCATTGTCCTACGGTTTATGGCCAAGATTGTAGTTTAATTTGTGCCAGATTACATGCGCTATCGCATGTGTGAACAACATGTGGTGTTAGAAGTATAAATTTAATAACAATGAACAGACATACCCAGGGTCTTTACCCCAAAAGTCCTGGGAGTGGGAGACGCTGGGCACATGTCGCAATCTACATATGGGTTATAAATATTAATCTATTGAATACAGTCAATTTGAAATTGTTAAACGTATTAAAAAAGTATATTAAATGTTTTTGTTTATAAATATACTTGAAAAACTATTAAATGTCTGTTTGCATGCGTATTAAACCTTGGTTGATGTTGCATAATCTCATTAGCTTGCAAACTATGTTTTTCCTCTTCTCTATGTGTGCAAACAATTTATTTGCACTTTTTTGTCTTTGCAAACATTTTTTAAAGAATCTTCCATCCCCCCCCCGCAAAAAAATAATGGTCCGTCCCTTAGTGACAAGCATTTTGTAGGTATACATGCGAACGGAAACGAGGCTAAAGGGTCAAAAAACACAAAACATGACCCTATAGCCTCGTCTCGATGTTAAAATAATGCACATACCCGCTGGTCCGTAGCATAGGTATTCAATTACGATAACAGCTATTCTACGATTTTAGTTAATTTTAGTAAACTTTGACTCTAAGTACTGTTGGCTCATGTTATTGTTGTAACAATATGGAGATTAGCTACGTTTCTTCAAGTAGAAGTTATTAAATGTTTAGAAGATAAAAACATTGATTTTAAATATACTCATTGTGTTTTTTTTTTAATTTTTCCGACCTACCGACCTGTTTTTTTGAAAGTCAAATCCGTAAACTAATAAGTAAAAAAAGTCTCGCCTTAGACTATATTGACTTAATTCGTAATTGTAGCCTTTGTCACCTGTCACCAGCTTACATGATATGCCACGAACGAAAAGCCGTTGTGAAGAGAAATGAACATTTTAAAATCATTTCATACACATGTATATTTTTGTCGAAAGTGAGAAGTTTCCTGATTTAATTTTAGATTCTCTCTAAAATGTGTTTATTTATTTTTTAAATTTCAAGAGTTTGAAACATTCGAATATATTTTCCAAGTTCATTTTAAGATATGTCATTGCGAATGAAAATGGCTATACTGTTTTGGGGTAAAATATCCATGGCGATTGGTGAAAGTCCTGAAAATGACTCCGCCCTGAAACGGCAGTGCCGACATAGCTCCAACTTCCGCAAATGAAAAGCGACAGCCTTTCTGAAGTGCTTATAGTGTTGAGAAGGGTTGCTTTTAGGGGTGGTTAATGGAAGGAAAAATTTGTCCAGGTATAATATTTTACAAGAAAATGACCATTCACCACCCCAGGTAAATTGCTAATTATGCATAAAATAACTAAAATGCCTGGCAGAAATTAAATGTTCTTATTTCTATGCTTAATTTAATATAATTATTGTGTGAAAAACTATGCTTAATTTAATATAATTATTGTAGTTTTCATACTGATTGTCATTGTTTTTTTTTTAAATATAATACATTTTATTTCACTCCTCC
>CACRXK020009803.1:0-18578 GCA_902702795.2 Paramuricea clavata
TGGAGAATCACTGACACTGCTGAGATTAATATTACATTTTGAATCCTCTACAGCACTGAGTCTTTTTGTAAGCAATACTCGTTCCTTTATAGATGAGACTTTGCGATGTTTAGGGTTTCGTGGATCAAAGTCAATGTTTTGCAACCATGTGTATGTTCTTTTTCTCTCCTTACTTGCTGGTGGCTTGCTTTTGGAAATCAACAGTTGATCTACCGAACAAGGCTCACTGCATGATTGTGGTTTCGGCATCCACAAGCAAGGACCACTGGTCACACTTTTATCTCCATCTGGGTTTAACAGTGCCTCCAAAGAGTACATTGCAGCTGAAATGTGTTTGCAACCCCCGTCCCTAGCACCCTTACATTTACAAAATGCATCCAGCACACTTCCTCTGTTTGCCCCTCGACCTTCCAGAATAAACCACAAGGAATAACAGTCTTTTCCATCATCGGTTTTTGCTCGCATGGTTGGTTGAACTTGGCCAATATATACATGTACCCCAGCTTCTTTTAAAGTTAATGTTTCCAAAGAACGTACATAACCATCTTGAAAGAGCCGGTAGTCTTCAAACGACTTGTAAGCAGCTAGGCCTTGTTTGTCATATTCAGTGGCATGATATATCAGGTGGTTAAAAATGTCGTATAGCCCAAACGGTGGAGAGTCAATAAAATCGTTTATTGTCTTCATTGTAAAGGGATCGCCAATCTGAATATCATGAATATTTAATTTTTGTTTCATTGTATACGTATCATTTACCCTTTCGAAGTTGGGATCGAGGGGTAACATCATCTTTTCAACTGCAACTGCGAGTTCGACCAGACCAGGCTTTAGATAGCCATTTACACTTACGCCACGCTCTTGCAAATATTTCTTTATCGCCGCTACGCTCATTGCCTTAAAGTTGGTATTTTTTTCTCCAGACATTGTATTTCTTGTTTACAACGACGCTATATGCGTATTACTTTGATTTCGCGAAGAAACAGTCTTAAAGTTTTGATGTATAGTGTGATCGCCTATTTATTTATATATAGTAATGGCCGCGAAGTGTCCGCATTTCGCGCTTTTTGACCACGTGACACTACACGTGTTTCTAGGTCTGAAGTCGCAGATTACAGACATCAGTGAAACAAGATGACACTACTCGTACCCGTACACCGAAACCGGGGTATCTTAACCTCTCTAATATCTTTTACACCGACTGATCTATCAAACGAAGGATGTGGTTTTAATGAACTGAAGTATATCCTTTCCGATATCCAAAACAAAGGATTTATTTTATAAAGAGACCTTTTGATTTCCCAAACGTCTCCAACTGTGTGCAAACCATGATGCTATCCTGTCTGTGAAAGCACAATATTAAAACCCGTTATGGACCGTAAAGGTTCCTGCATCGACATTGCTGAAACTCAACGATCAAGAAGGTATAAGGCGAGGGTAAATGGCTTTAGAATTTTATAGGAGATATTGTCTACAATATTTTGGCTTCAACATACAGGTACTCGTGCAGACAAAAAAGGAAAAGCATACAAACATCATATTCACCTGAGTACATAACACCAACACAGAAAAAAAAAAATGTTTACTAGATTGCATTAATATCGAACGAATTAGACTCAGTTCCGAAATATCACATACTCGAACCGACCTGACCGCGTAGCTCAGTTGGCAGAACATATTGGGCTTGTATTCCAAAGGTCGTAGATTCGATTCCCACCGTGGCCAGGGATATTTTTCAAGCGTGCCCGGTGTCAAGCGAAAATCCTGACCTCTGCGAAATACCTGACCAAGCGTGACGGGTCAGAAATTTCGCGCGTGCAGGCGCGAAATATATGACGTTTGCTAAATTCTAAGTCGGCCAAAACTGTTTTTTAGAGTTTAGATAAAATAATCATACACTCGGAGTAACATCACAAGCATCATATTCACCTGAGGACATAACACCAACACAGAAAAAAATCAAGTTATAGAATCAATAGAATGGATATTCAATGTCTATTTGGCTAGTGCCCAAATGTGTAACGTTTGCTCACCAGTACTTTGCTGAAAGACCTTCAAGCTACGACCTATCTAATCACATAGTATAAGAAAATTATAATTATCTGAACCAGAGACAGAGCAGAAACGCGTGAAATGGAACTGCGCCCAAGCCCTGAGAGAACATAAGAACAATTTCAAAGCATACGTTCATACGCAATCTCGTTCCCCGAGCATGCCCGTTCGCAAGTTAAGGGTGGCCACTCTTAACCTGCGAACGAGCATGCTCGGGGAACGAGATTGGTTCATACGTTTTTATTGCTTGATTTCTTGACGTGTCTGCTGCTATAAAAATCTGTTTAGCATGTTCTTATTGTTCAAAAACAAACAGAAACCAAATTTAACAAATGTATATGACCCTCAAAGTTGATTGTACAGAACACTCAGAAGCGAAATGTAAAGTACGAAAGTGGAAGTATGTAATATGAGACTTTTCCCTCACCCACTTAGGCTATTGATTTTTTATGGGCCAACTCCGACCACGGCGACCAGGGTTTTTTCACGGCGACCAGGGTTTTTTTTTAGGCTGGGAACGAGTTTGTTCATTCCATAGGACACGCTTTTTCATTCGATCAAATGTTGATATCTTATTGGGCACAACTTTACAATATATCAAGCTTGAGCAGATATTATTCAATACGCCATTTTATGTAAATACACATGTGCTTTTGCCCAAATTTAAAATTTTCTCACACCCATGACTCGTCTTCGTTTTTCATAATAAATCCAAACTAGTTTAATACCACTGGTACGGTGTAGTCATTTTCATTACAAGTTTAAATTATCTACACCGGGGCGAGGGTACTAATTCCGCCCGGCTGTTTACACCCGGGGAAAGGAAAGCATTAGCGAAGTCGAAAGTTCGTCAATAATCGCGGGTTCATGGGTGTATGGGTAGTCATTCGGGACACGCACATTATGCCGGCATTAATTTCTTTTAGCATAATAGGGAACCCTTTTGAGATCGAGCATAATAGGCAAAAAGCGAGCACAATAGGCAAACGTTTCGGAATGAGTCATTCTCTGGTCATCTGCTGTACAGAAGGTATTCCTGGTGCAGCCTTCATCTGGAACAGCTGAGTGAGTATTCTCGTTGCTAGGTCAAACATTTGGCGACCAGCAACAGAACGCGTTAGAGGACGTTGTTGAGGCCTCTGTTATGTTGCAATATAACAAACGTTAAGTTACTTTAATTTATGTTAAATTAAATAAAGTTCTTGTTTTTATCCTCGTCGCCAATATAAAGTTGTATCTTTTTACTTAGACTGATATAACTCTTAATACTATGAACTCAAACTATCACCGTGCTATTCAATAACATTCCTAGTGTCCGCTACTTCATGTGTCCATTTCCACGTGACCCAGCTCATGTCTGTTTCCCGCCTTTATAGACCAATTGCGAAACTTAGTGGCCGCGCCTTCATACTGCACGAGAACGAGGCTTATTATGCAAAAACAAAACAATTTCTATAATTTTACATAGCGAAAAGTGAATTTTAGGGTTTTTAAAGTATTTTTTCTTGAATCTCTTTGATCTTTTCTTAATATTTCGTGCTAGGTTATATAAATATTTGTTAAATTTATCTAAACATCGATTTCCCACTATTTTTTTACCCGCTTTGGAGAGATATTTCGTTGTTGTTTTAGCATGCGATGGAACAAACATATGGAAAAGATCAATCTAGACTTTAAAATCTGATCAAGATGCAAATAGAATAGCCAGTATAACTTAAAGATGCGGTAAAGTCCGTTCTGCGCATATATTCTGCGCATCAAAACATTCCATCAGTGGGGGAGCAACACCGCGGAAAAACGTCTGCGCATGCGTCAACCTTACCTGTAATAGTATTGCGAACTTGATGAGAAGCTGTTCCGAACGTTTCCGAAGGCTCAAAATGGCGGTAAAAAGGAGTGACTTCATTGTGCGTCTTTACAGCCAGATTTCGAGCGCAAAAATAAACATGTCATTCTAAAAACTAGGAATAAATACAGCCAGAAGGTTCAAGAAATTGTATTGAACAGGAACATGAACTAAAGGTGATTGTTGACAAATTTATCGTCTGAAACATTTTGTTTATCAACTAAGCAACGACAATTTCCGAATTTTCGTTTGAGATACATTTCTTTAAAAAAACTGTGTCGCCAAATATAAAAAATTTTCGTGTTCACAATAATTAAACTTTAGGATTTATTCTACAATTTGAGTGGGTTAAGAAGCTTAACTTTTCGAGAGTTTTCTTAACTTTTGAGTTTGAATTTTTGTTTTGAATAATTTTGCAAAAATTTTCGAAGTCGTGTCCGTTAAAATCAACATTTTTTTACATGAATTATATTTCATTCCATACTTTAAATGCCAGGACGCTTTCAATTAAAGTCTAGTCTACCCATTTGCTATATTTTCTCGTTTGTTTTACTAATTTTTGACCAATTAATAAGCATGTTTTTGTTTTAGAAATTGATATTCAAATTCCAACACCGCGGAAAAACGTCTGCGCATGCACCAAATTATGAAAATATGGCGGGTAATTTGAATATCAATTTCTAAAACAAAAACATGCTTATTAATTGTCAAAAATTAGTAAAACAAACGAGAAAATATAGCAAATGGGTAGATTAGACATTAATTGAAAGCGTCCTGGCATTTAAAGTATGGAATGAAATATAATTCATGTAAAAAATTGTTGATTTTAACGGACACGACTTCGAAAATTTTTGCAAAATTATTCAAAACAAAAATTCAAACTAAAAAGTTAAGAAAACTCTCGAAAAGTTAAGCTTCTTAACCCACTCAAATTGTAGAATAAATCCTAAAGTTTAATTATTGTGAACACGAAAAATTTTTATATTTGGCGACACTGTTTTTTTAAAGAAATGTATCTCAAACGAAAATTCGGAAATTGTCATTGCTTAGTTGATAAACAAAATGTTTCAGACGATAAATTTGTCAACAATCACCTTTAGTTCATGTTCTTGTACAATACAATTTCTTGGACCTTCTGGCTGTATTTATTTCTAGTTTTTAGAATGACATGTTTATTTTTGCGCTTGAAATCTGGCTGTAAAGACGCACAATGAAGTCACTCCTTTTTACCGCCATTTTGAGCCTTCGGAAACGTTCGGAACTGCTTCTCATCAAGTTCGCAATACTATTACAGGTAAGGTTGACGCATGCGCAGACGTTTTTCCGCGGTGTTTATATTAGCTAGAATTTGTTATTAGATATGTGCAGTAAAAATGCGCAATGAAAAACTGATGAATCACAGGCTTTGATAACACCGCGGAAAAACGTCTGCGCATGCGTCAACCTTACCTGTAATAGTATTGCAAACTTGATGAGAAGCTGTTCCGAACGTTTCCGAAGGCTCAAAATGGCGGTAAAAAGGAGTGACTTTATTGTGCGTCTTTACAGCCAGATTTCGAGCGCAAAAATAAACATGTCATTCTAAAAACTAGGAATAAATACAGCCAGAAGGTTCAAGAAATTGTATTGTACAAGAACATGAACTAAAGGTGATTGTTCACAAATTTATCGTCTGAAACATTTTGTTTATCAACTAAGCAACGACAATTTCCGAATTTTCGTTTGAGATACATTTCTTTAAAAAAAACTATGTCGCCAAATATAAAAAATTTTCGTGTTCACAATAATTAAACTATAGGATTTATTCTACAATTTGAGTGGGTTAAGAAGCTTAACTTTTCGAGAGTTTTCTTAACTTTTTAGTTTGAATTTTTGTTTTGAATAATTTTGCAAAAATTTTCGAAGTCGTGTCCGTTAAAATCAACAATTTTTTGCATGAATTATATTTCATTCCATACTTTAAATGCCAGGACGCTTTCAATTAATGTCTAGTCTACCCATTTGCTATATTTTCTCGTTTGTTTTACTAATTTTTTACCAATTAATAAGCATGTTTTTGTTTTAGAAATTGATATTCAAATTACCCGCCATATTTTCATAATTTGGTGCATGCGCAGACGTTTTTCCGCGGTGTTGGGAGCAACCTTTGGAATGTTGTTAATATTTCGCACCTTCCGAACTTTCTTGAATTGAATCTCTAGTCTGTATTCATTTACAAGCATAACGAACCAGAAAAGTGTTAAAAATTCAGTATAATATATATCTAATCGTATTTTACAACTGTAGCACTGAGTTCAAAATGTAAACAAAGCGTTTGTTTACATTACGGACTTTACATCACCTTTAAATTCTTATATTTCACTGGAATAATTCGGAGTTAAAATTCTTTAATAAATAGTTTTGCCTTTGGCTATATAAATTATGCGAGATAATGAATATAGCTATATGTTAATTTGCGCCAATTCACATGTAATCTTGGCACCACTTCACTCTGCTTATTATCCACAGATGGCTTAATTAACGATGTTAAATTTTATTTGATACTGATCTCAAATGACTAAAGCCATGTAATAATTATCAGTGCAACTGTTAGGAAGTGCGAAATTTTGAACGGAGGACGAAAATCCTAAAGAAAAGGCGAAGTTTCTAAAGGGGGGCGAATTTCCTAAAGGGGGGAGAGTTTCTTAGGAATTTCGCATCCCCCCCCCCTGGGACACCGGTCCATACGATGACTAAGTGAATGTTTCACCACGAAAATACATTTGCACAAAACAGTTTTTGTATAATTCTCGAGGAATAGAAAATGCACGACTGTGATCAGAGTGTGTATATATGCAGTAGATCTAGGCTTAACCAGGTCACATTAAAATCTCAGTACTTTCATGAATTTGGCGCAGTTGCAATGAGTGTGTCGCCTTTTGGCATTGTACTGCGAATTGTTTCAAGCGCGCTAATCAACAGCCATCAGTTCCGGCGTTGACACATATTGAACAGATATTTCGAGCATGGTTATCTTGCCCGTGTGCAATTAATTAAAATTGCCTATTTAAATTTACTTGAATTTTAATATGTGTCTAACTAGTATATAAAGATCCTGTATAATATTTCTAATTCAGTAATTGTCTTAGCAAGCGATCGCCAACTTTTAAGTACTCAACTGTATTTCAAAAACTCATTAATAATTCATGAGGAAAATACAAAGAAAAATCATAAGCGTGTCGTATCTTAATTTATTATGTGATAGAGATTTCCCTTGATTTACATAAACTTTAAGTTTGATTTTCTCGACTTACACAACGTATTTTTTGAAAATTACTTCGCCAATGAATTTACTAGATCGATCGTTTTTGAAGTACTATTTAAAACATTCGCAGTGCGTGTTTTATCAGACCTAAAGATACTCGGCTTCGCCTCGTATCTTTATAACTGATAAAACACTGCTGCTCATATTTTAAATAGTACATCAAGTCTCAACTAGTTTTCAAAAACCAAGCAATATATATTTGCTCCAATATTCTATTGACAGTAATATATTTCGAAAATCATTTTTTATTCAACATTCAGGTATGCGTTGTCTATATTTATAACTTGATACTAATTTTTACAATAATTGATCAATGATATTAAATTATGTCAATGTCATATGCTAATTTGAATTAGAAAACCTATATAAAGCCTATAAATAATAAAGAACTACTCAGTGTATACTATATACTATATACTACTCAGTGTATACTATAGTCAGTCTGTTTTTTGTTTCTTTGCGTTCAAGTTTTTTCTCATGGATTCCTGGGCACGCTTCAAATGTGATCTTGCACGTTTTTGATTGGCAATTAATCGTTGTTTCTCAACTGCTGAAATGTCTTTGTTTGCCAGCATTGCTTCGGTTGCTTCTAGATCACTTCGTGCGTCATCAATTGCTTTCATGTTGGTGTGCAAAGTGCCTGGCTTCAGTCCTTCAGGCGACTTTCCACCGATTTTTTCCAAAATGCTTGCTTCTGCACTTAGAATGTTGTTTTGTTCTTTCCTCCATTCTTCATCTACTTGTGAGGTTATTTTCTTTCTCGATGCATTTGGGATTTGTCGACATAATTCCTTTACTCGTTTGTTCCAGAATTTCAAATATTCCGAACGCATTCCCCTTGCCTTTCTAACTTCGTCATCAGAGTAGATTTTAATCCTCTTTACTTCCCACGGCGATTGATACCTGAAAGCAGATTTCCATTTTTCAACTTCATCATTGGAAGAACTGGGCGTTTTTGCAGTGTATCCAGTACAAATGTCGTTCACTTCGCACTCTTCAGCTGACGTTACCTGTATTTTGACAACTTTTTTGTTACTGCTTTCGCCATGCTCATCATCAAAGAGTACCACGTCTTCAACTGCCGTGTCTTTTTCCTCTTGATAGGTGACACCAGTAAATGTAAACTTCCCTTCTAGCAACTCGTCTTCGTCGATTTTATTTCTGAGTTCTTCCAAGTTTCTTGTAAGTTCAAAGGCAGGTATAACTGCTACAACCGAGCCGTTGTTTTCGATCTTTATGCACGCGGGCATTATAAATTATGGCAACGGCAAAACTTATAGGATAACTAATTTCTGTAGTTTGGACTTTGGAGAGAATATAATTATAAGAAGCAGAC
The DNA here is from genome assembly GCA_902702795.2 of Paramuricea clavata. Lineage (NCBI taxonomy): Eukaryota > Metazoa > Cnidaria > Anthozoa > Malacalcyonacea > Plexauridae > Paramuricea > Paramuricea clavata. Next base: position 8,536 of record CACRXK020009803.1, read on the forward strand.
CTCGCTTAAACCAGTTTTTAAACTTGCAAACAGGAAATGCTGTAAACATACCAACATTGCTGAAATTCTTTGTTGTAACACAGGGAGTGTCATTTAAACGTTGAGGAAATGAGATAACTTAATCTATAAGTAGGTGATAATTGTTTTTGATGGCGGTATCGAGTTCTCGAGGTTTGAAAGTCGAGGTCGTGGATAACATATGTCGAGTGTCTAATCCTATACGTACGAATTAAAGTGCTTTATATATATATATATATATATATATATATATATATATATATATATATATATATATATATATATATAACAATTGTTTTGGTGTCCTAATCACAAATACAGCGTGTTTGAATGTGAATTTACGTTACTCAAGGACAAATTACATGTCAGATATCCACGGCTTCATTTCATGGAATGCCCTTGCGAGACTACTCTAATCTTGTTCCTTTAAATTATATAAAGTACTTTATTTTATGTAAGCCCTAATTAGCGTGCATGCCAATATCGTGTGCAAACGCATGTATTTAATTGAACTTTTAACAGTGATGATAAACAACAATTCGAGTGTCAAAAGTGACTCGACATTTTGCGTTACAGAATAAAATATTACTAATTAACTGTACCAATCGTGTATTGAATTGAATTGATTGACTTATATAATATACTAGTTATAAATCACTAGATAAACTTCATTATTTTTTAAAAATTTGATGTCCGGCCTAAATGAGCTTTATTGTATAATTCGTGTGCATGTAAAAAATAGTCATCTTGTACTATATATACCATAATTAAAAAATTCAAAACGAGGGCCATACGAAGTAAAATGACATAATTTAATTTAAAAAGGATTAGTGTTTGAAATGAAGCAACCGTATCCCAACAAATGTGCATGCGCTTGAACAGTTGTTCAGAATTACTGCAGTGAATCGATAGTTTACGTGTAGCTTTTTGATATTAAATGAAACATATGTGGTAAATACAGTATGTATATAAGGCAACAATAGGCATGGTTTTATTTGAACATTGTTTATTTATTCAGAATGCATTCTACTTGCACATTATATCGCAATAAATTGTATGACACTATGCTTTATACAACTTATATTTGTAGTCTAATTATTTTTATTCTGTCGTTCTTTTCTTCTTTTGTAAATAATATACTCTAGGAAATAATCTTTCTGTTTTTACTGTAATTATAGTTATTATACTAATTAATAGTTAACTATGAACTTTAACTAGGGGCCTAAATGAAAAAGCTAGCTGTGAGGGTTTCTAGTAGGTCTCTAGCCCAATATTATTAGAAAAAATCTGTAAATAGTGATAAAGATGTACATAGGGGAAATAATAATAATAAATAAAATAAATTTAAAAAAAATATTTGTGCATGCCAGTAAGGAATTAAAATATTTTGCGTTAAGCCTATTAGCACGCCCTAACCGTTTCCGACACATATGGAATCAGTTAATTACCGTTGAACTTTATCAGAGCACCAGACAACATATTGAACAAGACTATAGTATTATATAGAATATAGCCTAACCACTGTAACCAGTAATGGAACACTCTTTGTTTTTGAAAACTAATTGTGGTAAAATATTTGCGGAAATCAAGAATGTACGCCGTAGTGATACTTTATTGTCAGTTCGGGAACGTGTCGATATCACTGATAGACAAAATTTTAACTTTTTACTCTTTGGGACACCACTGAAATCTAAACAAGAGTCTAAAACCCTTGTGCAAGATTGCAGTGTTTTAAGTAAGTCTGATGGAAACGCAGAAATTACAATTAGAATAATCAACGCGCCAGTTGAGAATATTAAAGCTGTTCATCCGGCCCCATCTCACCCTGCTTCACGGTTATTTGTCAAGACTCCGCAGTCAAAAGTAGTATCAAGCGCTGATTGCCTTCCCGGTGGTAATAAGCCTGTGTTCGAGAAGGGTGCCTTTGGTAATTGTTTTGCTCCACAAAAAAAAATCTCACCGAAACTGCGCAAGTTAGAGGTCTATACCGAGGACGAAATATCAGAAGTGACAGGGCTCCTATCAAAAGAAAAGATGAGATTTCATAATAACATGGTATCGCAAATTGAGAAAGATGAAAGCCTTCAAGGATGGATGAAGCAAGAACTTCTTGGTGTCATAGAATCTTCATGGGTAATGAAACGAACTGAGCTTCTGAAAGTGAAAGTTAAAGAACTGGTCGTGAAAGAACAAATTGTCTTTGAGATTGGAGAAGGAAAAAATATCATGAGAAATCTTGATGAAGTCGAGAAGGCTCACTTCGATGTCAAACGTGGATATGAGAATTTTTGTTCCGATCTTGATAGGAATCAAGGTAAAAGAGAAGTTCTTGAAAAAAAATTTGATGCAGTTTTCAGCAATTTGAAACAAAGTCAAGGCAAACTCCACAAATCTTTAGAGTCATTACACGTTTCAACTCATAACGTGGACAAGCCAGATGGAGACAAAAAAAAGAGTGTTATATATGACGAGCTATCCGATGGCGAAATTGAAAACATCGCTCAAGACATAAAAACTGAATATGAAAGTAATTAATAATTGACAACATGAAATAGTAGCAATGCCAATTAGTAAAGACGCTGAACAATCTATAGTTGTATACTGCATGAAAAATTGTATGTAACATATATTAACTGCAATTGTATATATGATAGACAATGTTTAAGTGTTTTAAATTAAACAATTTTTACTCATCACAAGTCGCATTAACTTTAGCAATTTCCTCTAAGTTATTTTTCCCGGCCACTTACCGTATGCAAGATCTAATCAAAAAGCATGCCACAGGCATTCCCATTGATTGCAAGCATGCATTTAATTACGTGCTGGTGAGTGGGTGGTACATATATGATTAAGCCCATGCATGCATACATGCACTTATATACAGCATTCATGCAGTAGCATAATTCAATCCAAATCAAAGAAAAGGTATTTTCATATGCATAGTTGGCCGGATATAATGATGTCAATGCATATCATATGTATATATATATATATATGTATATATATATATGTATATATATATATGTATATGTATGTATATATATATATATATATATATATATATATATATATATATATATATATATATATATATATATATATATATATATATATATATATATATATATATATATGTATGTTTTACAACCGCTAGATCTATTTAAAAATTGTTGTTTACCGTATAAGCTTATATAACTGATTCAGATCGGATTGCTTTTTAATTTAGGCGACCAGTTGTATGGTCGTCGCACTTGTCTAGTAAACTATAAATTTTGACGGTTACCTGCAGCTGCAATTACCTTCACCAAAATGGAAAAAAAAACTTTAGTCATATATGTATTGTGCATGACAACATTAACAATTTTCTTTTGTCGCTTTCAAGATAATTACAGTTTTTAAAACAAACACTGAGACATCCCGATTGAATACACTGCCAAGCACTTGGATGCCATGGCATGTTTGCGCGTGGGTTGGAAATACGTTTTACTTTTAGACTAACTTTTAGTCTACACTTAATGGCAATTTTTCCCTTGAAAAGTAGCGTTTAAGATTTTAATGATTTTAACAAATAATGTTAATTCTTAAGGCAAATTTAACAATAATGACTAACTCTAGCAATGTTAATTTAGCGCTTGAACAGTGGTATGCATTTTTTGTTGAAAACGATAGCTGGGTGTGACCGACATTTTACGGTTTAATTAACAGCTTTGCATTATCAAGAGGTACACACGGAAGAGACGGATATTTTACATTCATTCAAAAAACGGTGCGTGGTTTCTTATCAAGGAGTTGGTCTAATTAATGCCGAAACCGGTTACACCCATATTTTCAACTTCCCGTTAAGATTGTATAAATGACAGGGCCTGCCATTGTTTAAATCATATAAAACATTTCACTGATTACTATATTTGTTAAAACTACGTTGCTTGACTTGCTGCAAGGCTTGTTCCTATTTTCGATATGTTTTTTGAAGATACTCTGCGAGATATGGCGCTCTTGAAGAAAGCAATGATCGAAAACGATGTTGCTCAGTGCAGAAGTGTTGTTCTAAAGTATGAAAACAAGCTTCGGCTGTTAACTCAACAACGCAATAGTAGCTATAGTTACTCACTTATAGAAAAGGTTGCCGATGACAACCTATCTACTTTACTAATGCCTGAAGATGTCCCAGTTCCACTTGTACCAAAACGTTCTATGGCAAATGGAAATTGCTTATACAATTCTGCATCTATCGCTATCTACGGCAGTGAAGAGCTATGTAATATTTTAAGGCTTCTTGTTGCCGGAGAACTCTACGTAAATGCACGCTATTACGCCAATCATTCTCATTTTCAAACACCATTCACCCAGACGCATTACAGCCAACATGGTGTTTTTGCCCTCACGCTATCGTGTGATTATGAAGATCTTAGTAACAAGGAGAGTATTGTACGCCAAGAGGCAATTGCAACTAGTACACCACAAAAGTGGGGTGCATTTATTCAAGTAATGGGATTGTCCACGGTGTTGGACCGACCATTGTTTTCTGTGTATCCACCAGTGCACGAGTCAATCAGAGCAGTACTTCATGGAAAGGTATTCCCTCGACGACAACAACGTAAATTTCGCGAAACACACAATTCACCACGAGAAACACTTTATATTATGTTTACAAGGGATTCGAACTTGAATAGTACGTCTGGTGTCGGTTTCCAACCTAATCATTTTGTGCCATTGTTCCCAGCAAAACATAGTGAAGTTAAACCATTCTTGTTTGACGAAGATGAATTTCCTGCCTTACGTAGTGGAAACAGCCATGCACAGGATACTTGTAAACGGTAAGAAACTTTTTCATCCGATATTTAATTTATGCATTATGTATCAGTTATAGTACTACTGGCCCTAAATATTCTCAAAAGGCTTGTTCGATTTAAAACATTGATAGCCCATTTAAAATCGCATGAAATCCTTGTCCTTATCGTGATAATGGTATCAGTTGATCATATATCACTAGAGTTAGAGATTATGTAGCCCTTTCAGTCTGGTTGCGTTAAAGATCTATTGGCATAAGCGTATAAATAAAACTGCACAGTTCGAAAATGTCCATGACTAATTAAACTGTAAATTTCGCAAAAATTGTGAAAACCTTATGTACAGGATAAACACCGAGAAGGAGGGATTTATGTCAGATAATGACCCGAGGACGCCCAGCGTCCAAGAGCATTATCTCAATTTATCTGACATAAATCCCGACTTTCGAGGTGTTTATTCATATTTAATTCATGGTTGTGGAGGTTTTCCAACAAAGTTTTGTCTGTCTCGTTTTCATTGAACGACGATTTTCTTACTTTTCCTTGATATTTTCAACTGATTAATATTCAAAGTGGAACTAATCTAGCACTGGTGAAAATAATTTTGAAAATAATCACCTCGGTACATCAAAGAAAACCGACTCAATCATGAATTAAGCAAGCAATGCAGGAGGGTTGTTTTTAAAAAATGGCTTGCGCACAAAAATATCCTGGAGGCTCAAAACGCAATTTGAAATCATAGGGTGCAAATTTAGATGTTTTATGCATTATCAAATTAAAGTACAGACTACTCGATATACATGTCCGACGCGCGACCTCTAAAACTTGGACTTTCTTGCCATAGTCACAGACCATAGTAGCCTTTTGCGCATAATTTTAAAAGTTTTCTTTAAAAAAAACAATCATACTTAAAATCAATCATACTTAAAACCAATCATGCGTTCAAAGTCAGTCAAAAGTCCACGTTTTAGGAATTAGGGGTAGTGTACATCAAGCTGTCTGGTGGCATGCACTTTGACAGTGCATGAAACACCTTCCCTGATTTGCAACCTATGAATTAAAATTACGTTTGAAGCGGCCTTCCATTTTTGTACGGAAGCCATTTTTAGAGTGGTTTTTGACAAAAACAATTCTCCTGTAGTCGAAAACATTTCTTTTCGAAATAATTTTAGTGGTGAAGATACTGGCAGACCCCAGAACGTACCAGACTACCCATGTTTGCATAAAACTAAAATTTTCACACATTTTGTGAAATTTGCAGTTTAGCGGACATTTTCGAACTCTGCAGTTTTTTATTTAACAATATGAAGATCTATTATTTACGCTCAAACTGATATTTTAAAATGTAACCAGAAAGGGCTAACTTAAATTCTGATATCACAGATACAATTTAATACATCTAAAGACAGGTGTTATAAATCTGTCAACAACCCATTAATTGAAAACAATTAGTTTATTCGACGCTTTGCATGCCTTCGCCCTTCAGGTCTTTTTATATACACGTTATAGACTTATAGTACAATAGTGTTTCCTATTAGTATTTCTACTATATATATTGGTATATGAACGTTGTAAATATAAATGAGCTTATAGCTACACTTATAATGACGGGACAAAACTCAAAGCGTTGAAAGCACTAATTATTTTCAATTAATGTGCTGTTGACAGATATTTTATAACACCTTTCTTTATATTTTGTACCATACAGCTTTTGTAATTTTATGTTAGCATTATTATCGTGTTACAGATCTTTCATACCAGACTTAACTCTTGAATTATTTTGACTGAAAGGAATAACCTATATATACCGTCATTATGGATCATTTTAAAATTAACCTCATGAACTATGGTCTTGACAACGTCAGGAGTGGGTCCAATGTCGAGGGTGAGGATAAAAAGTCGAGGGTGAGGGTAAAAAGTCGAGGGTGAGGGTAAAAGGTCGAGGGTCATAAAAAAAGTCGAGGGTCGAAATTTGCGGGCAAAATAACTTGTTTAATGTTGTGACATGGACTTATCATATATATGTATGCAGAACTACATTAACTTTTAAAAGATACTACCTTGCGTAAATTTTCTAAGCGATTATTTTCTAAGCCCCTTCACGCTCGCAAGTTAACATGTTTATGTCTAATATGAGAACGGTCTCTTTGCTTTCTTATCAAATTAACCGTAACGGCATAGATTATCGGGCAGCTGTAATCCTCAAGCCAGTAATGGCAATAGATTAAGGCAAAATATATTACCAATAGCAAGTTATGACAAAAAAAACTTGTGTGGTTTTCTGCTAGATCGGAGCGCGGTTAGCGCGGTGCAGACATGCCACTGTTTCAAGAAACCAATTAACGCTAAACGATTCAGTCAATATTACTCGTCTCACGGCCAAACATTGTCATTGACCAACCTCGCAAGCACACCTGCGGCGGGACGGAGACCTTTGCTTGATGCGAGGTTGAACATTGCCATTGGCCAGTTTATTAAATTATACTACGTTTAGAAACTCTTTTAAGACTTTTAAGTTAATATTGATAATAAATGCTCTTTGACTTTGCTTTTAATGAAAAAATTCCGCCTTTTTATCTAAAAATGCCTTAATCCGAGTGGCCTGGAGACATTACACGCTAGAAGACATGCTGCGTGCGTGAAACTTTTTAACCAGACGACCCAAACCATCAACTTAATGAGTTAGTTTCTAGACCAGAATTCTCCCTTAATTCATGATTTACATAAGGAGAAACACCGCTTTAAAAACTCTTTTATCGTTAGTAGTTGTCTTAGTTGTCGTAAAAATACAACCCTCGACTTTTTTTACGACCCTCGACTTTTTACCCTCACCCTCGACTTTTTACCCTCACCCTCGACTTTTTACCCTCACCCTCGACATCGGACCCTCGACATCGACCCTCGACAAAAACCTAAACTCTTTAGTTGCATGCGTATAACAGCTATCTCAAGTGCCAGTTTCCCGACTGATTTTTGAGCGCTTGATTTGAACTCAGTAATATGTAATTTCTAATAATGATTACCACAAGTTCGACGACTGAATTTTGTTACTTTTTTAGACCCAGTTTAGACGGCGAACTTTTCATGCGCCGAATCTAATTGTCGTAGATACGGCAAAATATCGGAAGCTGATTTAGAAGTCGAACTTAATGTACCGTACGAAATTGCGAGGACACGATATTAGACATATTTACAATGCAAATATATGATAATCATATTGTGATGTTAAAAAATAATTATGCATTAGGTTCGGCGTATTGAAAGCACGGCGTCTAAATCAATGTCGAACCTGTGTCGCATATACGACTTGTCTTGTCGCATCTTCGAGTCATGTCAAACTTAATCAAAACGTGTCGAACTTAATTGATTTAGACGCCGCTCCAGCGTCGCACTTAATTCTTGCATTAGATTCGGCGCATGAGAAGTTCGCCGTCTAAACCGGGCCTTAGATCCATATAGTTTCAATTGCGCTTGTGCATAATCTATTCAATTATGGTTTTACTATAGTTTCAATTGCGCTTGTGCATAATCTATTCAATTATGGTTTTACAGACAGACAGACAGACAGACAGACAGACAGACAGACAGACAGACAGACAGACAGACAGACAGACAGACAAAATATAACATATGAACAGCCTTATGATAAGTTACACCGAAATACAAGGAAACCACACATTGTTAAAAGATCACGTTAGGCGTATGTACAGTATGTAACTTTCTTCACTCTCTTTAACACTTAGAACTCATGCTGCAAATATTACTACGGGATTCTCAAAGAAGAGAAAAGTTAACCGAGAACCAGTAGTTGTTAAAAGAACACAGGAACGTCGGCCGACCTCATCTCAAGAAAAGAAAGGTACGGGCACTCAATCATGTGACTTACTAACCGTTCAATTCCCATCTTTGTCACGTAACTGGTACCGCTCTCAATCATTTAAACTCAGCGATTCTCAAAGCTACCTCACATCGAATGCTTTTGACGAATCCGACGAGATGTCAGATGAACGTGGAATCTTCTCTGACCCAATATCGGTCATGAATCCTTCTGAAATATTACTTCCTCAGACCAACTCACTCCTACCTTTTCCTCGCATGTCAAAAAAATGGTATTCCTTCGTCAGTACTGATGATGATTCGAATGAAGAAGGCACCACTGAAACAAGCCAAAATTCAGTTATTTTTCCCAGACTATCAAAACAATGGTATAAGAGACGCGGAAAGTTATCCTCTAAAAACAACAGTCGAAATCGAATTGTACATGCAGACGGATATTTACAAAAGAATATTGTGGATTTGGAAAAAAAGATTACATTTGAAACAAATAAACATTTGAAAGAAAAATATAGAATTATTCTTGAAGTCGGGAAATATTTCTTAAAAAATGGTCCTATTATAATTGCAAAACAGCTTGGGACTGTATATAATACATACAAAGAAAACATAACGAATAATAAACTGAAGCGACCTTGTCCCAAACATGTCATTCTAAAAAACTAGGAATAAATACAGCCAGAAGGTTCAAGAAGTTGTATTGTACAAGAACATGAACTAAAGGTGATTGTTGACAAATTTATCGTCTGAAACATTTTGTTTATCAACTAAGCAACGACAATTTCCGAATTTTCGTTTGAGATACATTTCTTTAAAAAAAAACTGTGTCGCCAAATATAAAAAATTTTCGTGTTCACAATAATTAAATTTTAGGATTTATTCTGCGATTTGAGTGGGTTAAGAAGCTTAACTTTTCGAACGTTTTCTTAACTTTTTAGTTTGAATTTTTGTTTTGAATAATCTTGCAAAAATTTTCGAAGTCGTGTCCGTTAAAATCAACAATTTTTTACATGAATTATATTTCATTCCATACTTTAAATGCCAGGACGCTTTCAATTAATGTCTAGTCTACCTATTTGCTATATTTTCTCGTTTGTTTTACTAATTTTTGACCAATTAATAAGCATATTTTTGCTTTAGAAATTGATATTCAAATTCCCCGCCATATTTTCATAATTTGGAGCATGCGCAGACGTTTTTCCGCGGTGTTTGGGGGAGCAACCTCTGGAATGTTGTTAATATTTCGCTCTTTCCGAACTTTCTTGAATTGAATCTCTAGTCTGTATTCATTTACAAGCATAACGAACCAGAAAAGTGTTAAAAATTCAGTATAATATATATATAATCATATTTTACAACTGTAGCAGTGAGTTCAAAATGTAAACAAAGCGTTTGTTTACA
>CACRXK020009804.1:0-17684 GCA_902702795.2 Paramuricea clavata
CCATCAACGATAGCTCTGGGTACGAGATTGATCCCAGGGCTTCTGAGAGCAATAAGCGCAGAAGCCCTGGGTACGAGCAGGGCGCTATAAAACACGGGCGGTGAAACGGAGATAGCGCCCCTGATCTTTGAATAATGCGCGTACAGTATACATTAATTTAATGTCAATAAAAATGGAATTGGAATGTTTATGCAAAAAAGAGCTGAAAAAACTAAAGTAAAAAATGTTTTCTGCACATTCCTAAACAACTTGATGGTTTGAAGACATTGTTGGATTCATTTTCTGTATATCTGATGAAGGAAAAAGTGCTTTAAAGATTCATCATGAGCGAAATAAAAATTTGAAAAGGAATCGAGCTGATCGAATGTGGGAATATTCCAAATACGAAAATTTTGGTATGAAATGGGATATTTTACTTCATAATGCGAAGGTAGGATAAACATTTTCACAGTAAGAATATTCTGACATTGCTTGGCTATTATTTTTCAATAATTATATAGCCAAAAATTGACCATGCATGCATTTAAAACAGCTAGAATTTGGAAAAAAAACAAACTACAATTTGCTTGAACAATTTGAAAACTTAAATATATAACCGTTTTTTGTATAACCATGCATGAGCCGGCCTGCTCGGAATCCATTGAAAGTTCATTGTAAAGTGTTTTTTACTAATTGATTTGATTTCTATTATTGGTATAACTAACTGCCGCCGACACTCCAAAAATATTCAGGTGAATCTTTTTTCGTGCGACTGCAGTCGTTGACATTATTACAGTGACAGTGTTACGGAAAACTATAAAGGCTGCAAAATATCTCCATTTTATGAAAAAAGCACAAAAAAGCCCCGTTCAAGTTTACGTGAGACATAAAGTCAAGTTAAATGTCTATAGTTTGGTGTGTTCAAATTTATCTCAACGAGGAGAAAACACTATTTTAAATACGTCCGTTGCAGTTTGTCGAGCTGACATGTTGAAATTCAAGGCTAAAAAAATATGTTTCGACGAAAAAGTCTGTCTTCTTTTGATAAATTTCTGATATATTATGACTCGATTTCAGTTTGTACAATTTTTTAGGGGATGTTTCACACCTAGGAAAAAAACTACATGCAAAAAATACAATTTTTCCGCGGTCCTTTCTCAAAACGTAAACAGTTTGTCGAGCTGACATGTTGGAATTCAAGGCTAAAAAAATATGTTTCGACGAAAAAGTCTGTCTTCTTTTGATAAATTTCTGATATATTATGACTCGATTTCAGTTTGTACAATTTTTTAGGGGATGTTTCACACCTATAAAAAAAACTACACGCAAAAATACAATTTTTCCGCGGTTCTTTTTCAAAACGTAAACATGGCCGCATTCTCTCGGCAGTTTGTCGAGCTGACATGCTGAAATTCAAGGCTAAAAAAATATGTTTTGATGAAAAAGTCTGTCTTCTTTTAAAAAATTTCTGATATATTATGACTTGATTTCAGTTTGTACGATTTTTTAGGGGATGTTTCACACCTAGGAAAAAAACTACATGCAAAAATACAATTTTTCCGCGGTTCTTTTTCAAAACGTAAACATGGCCGTATTCTCTCGGCAGTTTGTCGAGCTGACATGCTGAAATTTAAGGCTAAAAAAATATGTTTCGACGAAAACGTCTGTCTTCTTTTAAAAAATTTCTGATATATTATGACTTGATTTCAGTTTTTACAATTTTTTAGGGGATGTTTCACACCTATAAAAAAAACTACACGCAAAAATACAATTTTTCCGCGGTTCTTTTTCAAAACGTAAACATGGCCTCTAAAATGGCCGTATACGCTGTACTTTATCGAGCTGACATGATCTATATAGATATTGTTTTTGAAACTAATTGTTTTTGAACTAATTATGTCTTTGACGGCTTGGGGAATGTTATTTGTATCTAAAATCAAATACTGTGGCAATATAATTAGATTGAACAATATTTAAAATGTTCCGCTTGATATTTTAAAAACTTTCGTGTTAACTTGCGTTGCTTCTCCTTGCGATACAAATGATGAACAGCACTATGTTCAGGGAAAAAAGTTATAGCAAAAAAAGTCCAAAAAAGTCCGACTCTTAATTTTAATTATTCTCAAGTATGTTAATTTGGGAAACTTTTTGTGCTATCAAATTCACCTAGGACTACGTAGAGCGTTAAAAAACTCGTATTAAAACCTGACTTTGTGCGCAAAAATAACAAATTTTGAAGGGAACAAAAATCAAAACATTTCTTAAAACATTGACATTTTACAACGCAATGCGCTTTTTGTTTATTTTAATTAAGTAAAGCTGAAGTATAATAGTGTTTCTTTCAAATTACGTTAAATAATTATGTAATAATTTAAAACTTACCTATATTTTCGTTTGTTATTTCGTAGTCTTCGACAAATCTTTTTGTTGCCATTTTTGTGCCGTTCTTTTTGTATTTCTCGCAAAACGCGCGCTTTCGCCAGTCTCCAGCCGCATCACACATAGATCAGCGCAGGGCGTAGTAAAACACGGGCGGTGAAACGCGCTAATATTTGCCTGATCCATGTGTGATGCACGGGAGACTGGCGCGAGCGTGCGAAATGCGCGGATGAAGCGGGATTTTTAAAGATGAAGCGAAGCAAAAACAAGAGACAAAAATATTTAAAGGGCAATCAAAAAGTGCAAATTTTTAAGGTAAATTTATCCTTAAAATGGAAAAAAATTAACTTGTTATGAAATAGAGACTCCGACAATTAATTAGTATTGCAAATTACATCGCTGGAGTTGGAAAAGCATTTTTAAAATGTGAAATTATTTGAAGGCATAGCGATTTTATCATAAAATATATTTACATTTTTCAGGCAATGACAAATTGTAGTCGAGTTTTTTAGCCAGACCGAGTGGAAAAAAAGTTAACTTCAACCCTTTAAATTATCTATAATTAGTTACACTTTCGATCTGAAAAGGTTAGAAAATGGGCTTTTGTGGGCTTTTTTTTCAATTTAAAGATTTATGACCAGGTCACTTGCGTAATTTACAATGACACAACTTGTGACCTTGTTTTGATAAAGTTAGAAAACAATTGTCAATTTAGAAAGCATTGGAAACGTTTTCATTAACATATTCAGACATTCAAATGCAATATAAAAGTTAGGGAAAACATTCAATTATAAGCAACAAGCAGAAAATTCCATTTTTACCATGTTAAAGGTTGTTTTATTTCTCTTTTCGAACTTACAATATGCAACTAAAATGTCCGCCAAAAGACTCCAAATTGCATGTTCACAGCTATGTCGCAGTTTTACAAGCGCGGAAACTTTTTAACTTTTAAATATTTCATGCACAATATATGAAAACTAGCTTTATTTTGATGTTTTTGGATAATTTAAGTACGTAATTTTCTGCAAATCATCAAATGATAATGGGCTTTTTTAATTTTGAAACATTTTTTTTGGCTTATTTTTGACATGTGCATGCCAAGTCTACACAATGCCATATCGAATGCAAGCAAGCGATGTAGTTTGTTGTCGCAGTTTTACAAGCGCGGAAAATTTTTAACTTTTAAATATTTCATGCACAATATATGAAAACTAGCTTTATTTTGATGTTTTTGGATAATTTAAGTACGTAATTTTCTGAAAATCATCAAATGATAATGGGCTTTTTTAATTTTTAAACATTTTTTTGCCCTTATTTTTGATATGTGCATGCCAAATCTACACAATGCCATATCGAATGCAAGCAAGCGATAGTTTGTTGTCGCAGTTTTACAAGCGCGGAAACTTTTTAACTTTTAAATATTTCATGCATAATATATGAAACCTATTTTTATTTTGATGTTTTTGGATAATTTAAGTACCTAATTTTCTGAAAATCATCAAATGAGAATGGGCTTTTTTGTTTAAACATACTTTTTTCCAGCTTTTTTCATAGGGTGTCAGATTTCAAAAACGCAAAGTCGAAGGCAATGCTATTCCATGTGTAGATTTCTGCATGGACATGTCAAACTGAATCAGGGCAAAAATGTTTAAAAATTTAAAAAGCCCATTTTCATTTGGTGATTTTCAGAAAATTACATACTTAAATTATACAAAAACATTGTGCATGAAATATTTAAAAGTTAAAAATTTTCCGCGCTTTGTAAAACTGCGACAACAAACTATCGCTTGCTTGTATTTCATGTGTAGATTTGGCATGCACATGTCAAAAACAAGGCCAAAAAATGTTTAAAAATTAAAAAAGCCCATTTTCATTTGGTGATTTTCAGAAAATTACATACTTAAATTATACAAAAACATCAAAATAAAAATAGGTTTCATATATTGTGCATGAAATATTTAAAAGTTAAAAATTTTCCGCGCTTGTAAAACTGCGACAACAAACTATCGCTTGCTTGTATTTCATGTGTAGATTTGGCATGCACATGTCAAAAATAAGGGCAAAAAAATGTTTAAAAATTAAAAAAGCCCATTTTCATTTGGTGATTTTCAGAAAATTACATACTTAAATTATACAAAAACATCAAAATAAAAATAGGTTTCATATATTGTGCATGAAATATTTAAAAGTTAAAACTTTTCCGCGCTTGTAAAACTGCGACAAGAAATTTATCGCTTGCTTGTATTTCATGTGTAGATTTGGCATGCACATGTCAAAAATAAGGCCAAAAAAATGTTTAAAAATTAAAAAAGCCCATTTTCATTTGGTGATTTTCAGAAAATTACGTACTTAAATTATACAAAAACATCAAAATAAAAATAGGTTTCATATATTGTGCATGAAATATTTAAAAGTTAAAAATTTTCCGCGCTTGTAAAACTGCGACAACAAACTATCGCTTGCTTGTATTTCATGTGTAGATTTGGCATGCACATGTCAAAAACAAGGCCAAAAAATGTTTAAAAATTAAAAAAGCCCATTCTCATTTGGTGATTTTCAGAAAACTAGGTACTTAAGTTATAGAAAAACATCAAAATAAAACTAGTTTTCATATGTTGTGCATGAAATATTTAAAAGTTAAAAATTTTCCGCGCTTGTAAAACTGCGACAACAAACTATCGCTTGAAAAAAAGAACTTGCTGTTTTTATCAATTTATGGCGCTTCATCTGGAGGAACTTGACAAAAATACATGTGATTGAACATACCTGATTTCCAAACACACATTCCAGTTGCAGGTTTTACAACAACAGCCGTTTAAAAACTTTTTCTTCGTCTTTTTTTTCATCTTATAAACGAACGAAGTTGTTTTGCAAAAACAATCGATCCTCGTGAGTGAGATCCCAGACTTATATCTTACACTACAGCATTCCCCACATAATCAGCCGTGATTAAGAATCCGGAAAAAAGATTTTGTCTATAGTAATAGCACAGATCCCAAATCCATTGTGAATTCAGCTTGAATTGTACCTTTTTACGTAGTAATTTTAAAAAGAAGTCAAAACAAACATGCATGCCTGATCAAACCACATCGAATTCGAATAAAAATGAAAATATGCGGGGGGACCTGCATCACACATAGATCAGGGGCGCCATAGCCGTTTCCCCGCCCGTGTTTTACAGCGCCCTGGTCTCACTGATAACCACACTGATTCAATCGAAGAGTTTTCAAATTCCTCAATTTGTCTACAATATAGATATTGCTATTTATGTAGACACAGACACCTCCGCCGTTTGAAACCAGTCTATCGTTCCTAAACAGATTGAATTTAGACAAGGATACCAAATTGTCAGGAATTGCAGGGGATAACCAAGTATCTGTAACGCAGACCATGTCCGTTTGGTTAAAAGACACCACAGCGTCAAGTTCGTCGATCTTGGACGTCAGGGAGCGGAGATTACAAATTAAAAGGTTTGGTATTTTGGTGGAGGGTAACGTAGACTCAAATTTTATGCGTTCAAGTGTATTAGTTTTTTGGACTGAATAGGAGTATCGTGATGGGGTGGATTCTGGTAGATCGCTGATCGGAAAAAGCATAGGAATGCATCTGGAAGACAACTCAAGGGAAATACATGGAGTGGAGCTCTGTTTAGAAGGATTTAGTAAAATCTGTTTTGGTGGATCTGGGAGGATAATCGGGTAAACGACTTTTTAAATCCGATCCAATTCGAAATGAATATTTTTGTTCCGAAATCCGAACGAATTGGATCGGATTTGGATCGGATTAGATATGTTATTATATTTGTAGGTAATATATATAAGCTTTAATTCAATCTAAAATTCAACCACGAACGCTTCGCAAAACGTTTTAAAATGTTCTTTATAAAATTAGACCACCTTTATCGATAAACAACTCTTTCTCGTCAACCCGGTTTCGCATTACTTACGACTCAATTTTTCAAAAATAAATATCTCGGCGAGTATTTACCCCCCTTTTAAATAAATGCCACCATTGAAGTCCTCACAAAATAACCTTTCGAACGGGGGGTCAAGTGCCATCAAAACATTACACAAACCGAAACAATCATATATTTATACTCACCGCTTCGCCAAACATTCAAACGAGAAAAAACAGAAAAACTTGAATATCTTCTAAACTTTTCGTCATTTTTTGGAAGGCTATATGTGTAAAATACTCTTTGTATTCAGGCGCTTTCATGTAGAAAGTTTCATATGAATACGGCGAGTAGAAATATTTATTTTGAATTTTTCAAGGTATCGGGTTTTACTCGCACGCGCTTGTATTACGTAATACTTGGCCAATAAGGAGCTCGCTTTAGCCGGGATGACGTCAAATTCACGCATGTTGGTGCACTTTGACCTGTAGAATCCATTTCTGGCATTTCCAGAGTCACGCGATACAAGCGTAGCATTGTTTTGACATTTTTAAGTCATACTTCCGGTTGGGATTATCTCATAGTCAGACCAGAAATGGAAATATGGTAATAAAAGATTCAAATTTGATGATATAATCTCGAAAATAACACTGTAAATAGTGTTTTTGATAGCGATTCGAACAAGACTATTACAAAGAAGATACGGCCGAAGCGGCCAAAGTTATGTTCGGCGAAAGGTACGGCCAGTCTACATTGTTGTTCAGACAATTGCGTAATTTGATAATATACAATCTCGCTTGACTTCCAAAGGCCATAAATTGCGATAATGTTGACATCGACTAAATCTATCGTTAGGAACTAGGAGATTTCGACACGCTGAATCGAATGGTGGTATTTTCATCTACATAGCATGCACCGAACCGAAGATATGAATCTGCAAAGTCGTATTACAGCAGTGTATTGCGTTTGTAGGGTCGTGACAGGAAAGAGTTAAAACTTTGAGTTTGAAATAAAATGCATGATTTCAAATTCTGCTTGCAAATAACTTTGTTTTCATTTCCATTTGAAATTTTTAGTATAATAAAATAAGGTAATCAATAAAGATACACTGAAATTATATGCTTTCTTTTTTCATATGAAATAGGCGCGACGACCAGCTTTTAGAGCAAGTAGCTAATATAAAGCAAACGATACATCAATATTTAAAACTTCTAGAGAAATTCTTTCGCGTTTTTTCTCAAAAAGCTTTTGAAATAAACGGAATCTTGCAAAAATGAAATGAATTTGCAAGAAATTATCAAATCAAGAAATGTTTGCTATTTCGCTGTCGAAATGTTTGCTATTTCGCTGTCGTTATAATGCAAATTTTAAATTGGACCAATGACACTCCGGTATATTTAGAGATCAGTGAGAATGACCGCAAACGCACGGTCACCAGCGCACGTGATCATTGATGAACTTTTGACTTCGCTAATGCTATAATTTCCCTGGGAGTAAATAGCCGGGCGGAATTAATACCCTTACGGAGAAAATAATTCACAACTTTAAGGTTACAGGACACCCTTTTTGGCGTTTTGCGGAAAATCGCTACTGCGCGCTCAATATCAGTCCGATTTTCATCAAATTTTCACCAAATATTCTCCAGTCCATGCGAAATATGGTAAAGTTGTAAAATTAACAAACAATAACATAATGTACAAATTATTCAGGAAAATCTAAAATCACGGTACCGTTACGCTTTTGAGTTGTGCTCCTGCTGGTTTGAAGTTATATTTATGAAAATATCATTTTTTTTGTTTATTTTGTCATTCCGCTGATATGGCGATTTCTTTGACGACTGCAATATATTTCTGAATCGTTTGAGTGAATTGCTCTTTATTTTTAAAATATCTAAATTTAAAAAAAACCGAATACAATTTTGAAGCTGACGTATTTAGCTATGTCCTTTGAAAATTTGAGAAAAATTGGTTAAAACCCGCAGGAGCACAACTCGTTTGAAAATCAGTAATTACCGTAAAAAATTTTCGGGAGAAAATTGAATTTGAATATTACATTTTCAATGTTTTTCTTATTGCAGCGAAATGTATTTTATTAAATAACTCTGCGAGTTTTCAACATTTTTTGTTCAAACTTGGTCAGATAGTAGAGCTAGTCTAATGCTTTCATTGAAACCAATAAAAAAATTTTAGGCAAAATTAACATTTAAAGGTGTTCTGTAAACTTAATATTATGCTAGGCGCATTAAAGTGGTGATATGAGGGAGGAGCATTTTTACAAACTTCCAATTTTGAGCAGGCCGTCCTGTCTCATAGGCGGCTCGAATAAAGGCGGATTTCCAGTCCTCGCACGAAGCTCCTTGCAGCTCACTGCGAGTGCATGCACGAGCACTTTCATTCAAGCACAATGCTAAACAGTTCATTTTAATTAGATGCAAGCAATCGCAGCGAGCTGCGAGGAGCTTCGTGCATGGACTGGAAGTTCTCCTTAAGGGAGGCCCTGCACGCAACTATAAGTTTTTGTCATAGGGTTCGTAGAGAAACGCAGCCTTCAGAGTGTAAACAATGTTTAATATAAAGGTTTTACAAACGCACCGCCAGTTTTGAAAATTATATTTACTTGATTTCTAATAATTTGCAAGCCTTTTAATTAAATGTTTCGGAAAAATTTATTGGGATTTTTTGTTCTAATTCGTCGATTTTGGTGAATTTTGTCGTATGTCTATTATATTCCTGCATGCTCGTTACTTGATCGTGATTCATCAAAAAAACTCGATCAGATCGCTTTTCAAGACTTCCTCACTTCTCTCTTGGATAACCGACCATATAGACTTCCTCAACTTGGGATGAAAATTACCAAGTTCATTTGATTACAAAGGCATAATACAAGAATATTACATCTCTTAAAAAATGTAAATAAATTTATTAAGTAAGTCGTCACCAAAGAAAACAAAGAGTTTAGTGAGCCCTTCACCGTTAGTTATGCAAGTTATATAATTTTGCAGGTTTATTGATACACCCGGTATACAGAGTGTATAAAAAAAACGCAACCTCGGAATCTCCTAAGAAATCACTTAGTTTGCAATTCTTAAGCATAAAAGATTTTAGGCCCATGGGATTTGAAATCGAATTGCTAATAGAACATATTACTGTTGTTGTGCATTAAATAAATGCATAAATTTTGCTTTATGCACTCGTGTGTGCAGTAATTTTGACAGTGATGCTATTTTAAATTCCCAGGCGCCTAAAATCTTTTGTCTTTAAAACAATGTCGATTTCTTGGGAAATTCCGAGGTTGCGCTTTTTTTGATACACCCTGTATACTTAGGCAGCGTTTACACTGTACCGTTTTCGTAGCGTTCTCGTATTGTTCGAGAGAACTAGACTATTGTCTTGTGTTCCTTTGAGGATTAAGAACAATACGAGAACGCTACGAAAACGGTACAGTGTAAACGCTGCCTTAGGCCCGTTTCATACGTCGAATTTTGGTCGCGTCGAATGCAATTAAGACAATAGATAATGAGATGATAAACCTCATTAAGCTTCATTATCTATTGTTTGAATTGCATTCGACGCGACCGAAATTCGACGTATAAAACGGGCCTTACTGTACTTGTTAAGCCTAGTTCTCATTTGGTCGTTAGTTGTCGCTGGCACAACAACCGGTAGATGTGAAATAGTCTAATATCAATGGTCTTTATGTGTGTTATATGCAAATTAATCAGTCTTAATGATTGCAGAGTTTTATAAAGTTTTGTTGATACTCTATTACATCAGCTACTTGTCATGCCAGCGACAACTAACGGCCAAATGCAAACTAGGCTTTATTGACCACATTGCGAAGTGGTACGACTGTGTGAGGACAAGTGCGTGGGGGCTCTGAGCCGGAGTTGGGTTATTAAAGATGTTGAGATTTGACATCCACTACCTTTCACTGGCTTAGTACGTATCTACATGATTGGTTAATCAGATAGTTCAAATGTATCCAATTCGTCAAAGGTTCATTAATGGTAGCGGCGTAGCACTAGCAGAAGTGGAAGTTAAGCCTGAACCTCTCAATTAAAACGTAGTAGCCGTTGAAGCCTTTTGATCTTTTGTTGGATTTCATACATTTATTGAAAGGTAATTTAGGGCTGATATATATTTACACCGTGTCAGTTTTTGCCATCTATAAAAGTAAAAAAGATTCTTAGGTTGCTGACTTTTATAATATCCAAAGTCGCGCCAAAGGTTTCTATACTAGCTCTTCATTCGGAGCAAGCCGAACTTCGAATGTATACACTGATACTGCAATATCATGGCCATAACCAGAACGTGCACGACAACGTATCGCCCGTGCTGTGGTGTTAAATTAAGAGGAAAAGTTGGACTTTATGTGATTCGCTTCCAAATTATGTACCTATACAATAGAGCCGTTGACTGAGAATCCGATCTTAGACCCCAACGCTGTTCCTTTCCGATGCAATACCAACAAACACGAATCTAGACCTATAGAATTCGGTGTAACAGTTACCAATCCTAGTTCTCAAACACCTTGTTAGAACTATACTCTTCTTAACGTAAGGTAGATACAGTAGCAGAAGAGAACTTAAGATATGTGAGGTCTACCAACAGGTCTACTTTGTCTACCAACAAAACTTTATAAAACTCTGCAATCATTAAGACTGATTAATTTGCATTTGTGAGGTCTACCATGCATGATCATGATTAATGAAAACTGCATGCAGTACTGAAGATGTCAAACAGTTTGTGTAAAGTTACCATAGAGAAGAAAGTGTGCAAAGTAGGGGATTGTACAACGTGTAGTAATCCGGCATGGAGTAATTTATTGTTTGCGGTTGAGCGGCGGAAAAGCAATGATAATTTATCAGGATAACCTTAAGTTAATTATCCAAAGACACAATAGAAAACACACGTTTTTGTTTTTTGGGAGATGGGGTGTTTTGGGGGGAAGAACTCTGTATCTATGCCAAACGAACTCCCTCCTCATCGTCACATACCTAATGCTGTACTGAACTGTGAATGCTAGTCAGGAGTAGCGACTGCCTGACGTATCTGACCAAGAGCACACTTGGACAGTCCCTAACCTGCCCACCTGGGCAGTCCCTAACCTGTCTAAGGTCCACAGAACCGCTTAGACAGTCCCTATTATTTGAAATAAATGTTTATATGTGACGTTACTAGAGTCTATGGGAAATGAAGTTGACATATTGGAATACTTCTTTCCCAAAAACACACAATCGAGTGTTCCCCATAGACGAAAACGCCCTTCCCCTTTTTTTTAATTGAATGATGCAGTCATGGTGGCAGATACCTTTGACAGGGCAAAAGATGGGATACGAATGTATCGTTCATAGCAATCGGAAGGCCATCGTCCTAGAGTTTTAATGAGCCACGCAGACAAATTAGCTGAAGCTGCAGTTGTAGCGGCCCCAATTCGGTAGCTATGACCAGCATAGTGTGACGCATTAAAACCTGCTTAATTTAATAAAATCCGAGTCTCAGCCGTTAAAGTTTGTTTGGTAAGAGGTTTTCCAAAAACATGAACAAAGAGTGGACCACCCGTTATTTTTCTAACCAAGAGGTACTTCTTCATTGCCAAAACAGGACATAGGGGCGAGTTGGATGCGCGAACTTTGATTGTTTGACCCAAACGGAATGGGTCTGTTTTGGAGACTTTGATTTCCACTGTCATGAATTCGGGGTTGCCTTGACCCACCCCTGGAGCAAAATAAAGGTTGTCAAGCATGAGATGGACATCGGAGTAGAATTTAGTGTTACATGTCAGTTCGTCTAGACGAAGAAATCCAAAAAGGCCAAACGAAATTTGTGATCGTAGACGCACCACCCAAGCCCTCGGTGTGTTTGTGCTGCGTGACGAATCAGTGACAGACACTGGAGTAAATCTCGAGATCTGGTGGGAAACTTGTGCGTAAGGGCGCTCATATAACTGGTAAACGCAGTCGTCCATTGTTCGATGCTAGTGATTTTTTGAGTTCCTGGAGACGACTTTTTAAACGTAAAGACGACTGAACCGTCATCGGCGGCAGTGGGCAAGCTAATGGGTAAAAGTTTTGATAAGTCAAAAACTCACCAGACTGAAACTGTTTCACGTAGGAAGCTGGGATATCATGCGCGCCCTGTCCATACGGGGTGGCTGGTTCCGCTTGAGCAAACTGTGTTAGATCAAGTGTACTAACACCTGGAACTGCGCACGGTTGACTACGAAGAACATCGGAGGAAGCACTCGGGATTTCTGTTAGAACGGCTGGATGGCTTTGTGCGGTCGACGAAGTCATAGCTTGGACAGCAGCCCGGGCGGCGTTCGTTGCTATTTCAGCGGCAGATCGTTCTACGCTTTCTGACACGATTGATCGAATCTGTGCGAGTTGTGCATCGATCAACAAGACAGTGTGGCCAGTGTAGAACTAACGGTTGATGTTTCTACCGAAGTACTCTGCGTAGCAGAAGGCACATTTCCCATAGTGTGTTGTTGTAAGCGCGCAATCAAAGTTTGTCTTCGACCGCCACTAGTATACCTTCTTCCTCGCATCTACGACGCAGTCTCGCAATACTGTCATCATCCAACACGCCAGATCGAGTTTGGCGACGTTGATTCGTTCCGTTTCTTTGTTGTCAAGGCATTTAAACCGACATTTTGTTGAATTTATTAATATTGATTTAAACTTTGTAACATGGAGCTCGAAGGTAAATCCTTCAAAAGCTTTGAGCAAATAATGCCAAAAAATTGCGCATGATGCATAACTTATGCTCCTACTTGCTTTGAGATTGGCTGTTGGTTTTAGTTGGGATATGTAAAAGCTTTTCATTGGCTAAAAGCATTTCTTTCATTAATATTCACGTGAACGCAGTGCTGCTTCAAGAAAATAATCTTTGACCCACCAACAATAGACGGAAATGTCGACTTGCACCTTTGTCATGCATGTATCAATGAGGATAAGCTTGCAAAACACTTGCTTTCAACATATTCTCTGATTAACTGAATTTAAACATTTTAAATTGGCTTTAGGCTATATAACGTTGGGAAGGGGGGCGAGTTGTTTTTCCTGGGGGATTTCACGGTGGTCGAAGATACACATCACCATCCACTCCTATAGCACGTACAATCTCCCAATAAGCTTACATGTAAAAACTCCTTACGACAAGGTTATGAACTTCGGAGCGTGCGGAATATACTGTATATGATGTTTACGGTTTTTCTTACTTGTATAAGCACAGCAATTTACATATGGAAAATGTTGTAATTAATTATGGGAGAAGAAGGTTACAGAAGAGCGTTAGGGAAGAGCGTTAGTTAGTGGGGGAAGACCGTTAGTATGATTGTTTCACGTTTCTCGTTAAACTAGGATTAAGCTAACTGCATGACTTTCAAGCAACCCAACGGTTTCAGATTATAATAAAATTGCTCAATGAAGAAAATTATAAGTCATCCCCCGAATTTGTCATTGCTAAATTTTGTTGGTTTCTAATAACTGTAATGTTACTATATAGTGTTGGTGCATTTTTTATTATACCTGTCGTTTAATATTTTTAATTTCCATGGTGTACTGAAAGTTTGGTTTCGTGTCAGTATTGTTTATTTTAAATTGCTATCATATCACATCATATCATATCGTGTTGCTGTTACAATCCCAGCCTTTGTCGTATGTGAAAGGAACAGCTATTCAGGCGAGGCTGGCATATAATGAAATTAAAAACGGTAAATATTCATGCATGCATGGCATGTTACCAGAAATCGTTTTGGACGAAAATAATAGCTATATTTCAAAACAATCAATCAATAAAAAAAATATATCAAAATTTATTAAGCACCATTAACTAAACCAAATAATTATTTACAAAAGGTAATTCTACAAAACAATGGTGCAAGCTAACTGTAATAACCATATTAAAGCTAGCTTGTAATTATTATGAAAATCAAATAGTGAGAATAGCTCAGACGGTTAAATATCTTAAATATAAAATTGCAATCAAATTATCATGCAAATTATCAATGAATATATTTTAAGAATATAATTCCAATATTGAAGAATACCAATTTCACTCATTTTATTTCGATAATATAATAATTTTTTTAAAATTTCTTTTTAAATTGCGATGGTTTTAGTTTCTTTGTCTCATCATCAATATCGTTCCATAGTTTTGCACCAGAATATTTGATATTAAATTTTCCATAATTGGTTCTTATACGAGGAAAAGAATATGATGATCTTGAAGCAAGCTGGTATTACAATTATGTGTATGATTAACAGGGAAAAAGAATGTATTAATTAATGTATCCGGCAAATTATCACTATGAAAATCGTACATAAATAATGCATTATAATAAATGACAAGATCATGTATCTTTAGAATCTCAAGTTTAATAAAGAGCGGGTTTGTATGTTCATAATAACTAGAAAAAGTCATTAATCTAACAACTTTCTTTTGTAAAAGAAATAAAGGATTAAAAGAACAACAATAAGTGTTCCCGCAAACCACCAGACTATATATTAAATAAAAAACACTAGTTCTTTTTGGCGTGCCAACTGCGATATATACAAAATCATACCCTTTTGCACTTGTTCTTACTTTTGTGATGTGTTTACTGGCATTTGTGTGATCAAAAGGACGAACAGTCAAATCATTGCGCGACTGCTAATACAACCTGGAGAGAATGAAAGCAAATGTAACCGAAATAAATATAGATTTTTTGCACGCAGTTATTTGAGTAATGCTGTGCAACACGCTTGAACCACATTCCGATTATTGGAACCTGGCGTTCAGAACATCGTCTAGATTTGTCTTTCAAGTTTCGTTCTCAAAAGAAACACGGTAAATATTTGTGATTCATTTTTATTATTTCTAGTAAATATAATTCTTGGGCAACTTAGACTCCAACATTTTTTTCTGTGTTGGTGTTATGTACACAGGTAAATATCATGTTTGTCATGAGTGTATATCAACACCGGTGTGGATATCTAAGATTAGCATAATTTTTTATGCCCCTGTGGAAACCAAATGTTGATTTCTTATTAATCAATATACTTATACTGATGTGAAGAAGTGAGAATATCTTTTTTCTTAAACCAAACAAAATTCTTAAAATTTTAAAATATCTAGTTACTTTCGTTGTTGATATATTTTGATCTGACGATAATGAGTACCAGTATATGCATATGGAGGCCTGGCTATGGAGTACATTGATATCACAGAAATTTAAACTCTGTGATGCATACGATAGTTTTATTAACTGACATCACATGCGTCATATATACTGGGTTATGTTTGATCCTGGGTCTTCCAAAATTAGGTTAAATACTTAGAGTTATACTTTAAGTTCAGTAAAGGTTTACCCGGGGATTAAAGTCTGGGGGTATTTTTGCCCTGGGTCAAACATATCAATCACACGTAATTTTCCTTGCGTTATTGTTGTTGAACAGAGTAAATTTTTGTCTACGCATTTGCGAGAATCGCAAGCTCCATTGAAAGCGTATGAGCTTACATGAACGCGGGTTTATCGCGTGACTGATTTCTAAAAACAAACATCCAATTTGCGAAACCTATTCACATTATAAATTCATTTTCCGTTCCTTTACTGTTTGTACGCTCCCAATTTTAGGCATTTCCAACTTAGAAGTGTTTGAATGTTTTGTAATAATAACGTAAAAGTGGAAATGAAAACGTTGCAGCAGTTTATTTTGTCGTAAAACTACCTGTTTTATTTGGAGTGTATACATTTTTCGAATAGAGAAATGCACCTGCAATTTCGCCTTTATTTTACGTGTTTTTATGCAATTTTTGAGTCTACCACAACTAGTTTTCCAACACATAAATCATTTAGCCTTTAAATCAATCTGGAAAACACAATCTCGTTTCCAGACTCTTCCCTCCTTCCCAAACCAGCAGAAAGAGCCTGGGAATGAGGTTGGGAAAAACAGTGTTGAAAAGCGCAGATTCGTACAAATAACATACTACACTGAGTTCAAAATCTTCTCACTGCAAGGAACTTCGGTGATTGCTACTTATCACAAAAATATACAGTTAATTTAGAACGCTAAAAACCCATTTCACAATATAACCAAGTAATCGACTGACATTTTGCTACGAGACGAGACAGCGATATTTCAAAGTAAGAGAATAAAGAACTGTTGAAAAAGTCAGATTTTGAGAAAAATTCTAGTTTGTCAAAATGTTTGCCTCAATTTTGTGCACTCCCTTGCTTTTTGTAACACAGAAAGTTCAAAATTGAACAGATGCACCGCCCCAATGCATGAGACACAGACGTAGCTAAATAACAAAGAAAAGTTCACTATTCTTAGCAAGAACATTAACGTCGACTAAAGCCAAGCAAAACCCTTGGAAAAACGCCTGGTATTTCAAACCAGGAGCGGAATACTCAGCAAAATATCCTTCCCATATCCGTAGCAAGTTTCGTAGCATTCGTATATTAAAGTTCAAAAAATGCTTCTTAACACAACAAGAAATCAATTTCAATATATGTTGCTTGTCATTTCTCGCGCACGAAAAATGGTCTTCTTGGCAATCCCTGCACATTTAAAATAAGTAAGATGTAGATAAAGAGTTGCTTTATTACATGTAGCAGTAAAAGTTTGCGATATTTTAAAAAACAACGGTAAAGTGCAATGTCGAAAACTTTAACGTCATTCGAAAATACATGTTCGAACTTTGAAAATCAAAATTTTCGAGGAAAAACACTTGCGCCCGCGAAAATTTTGCAAAGCGAAAACAAAAGTCGCCTCTGTTTTGTTGTTGTAGTTATTCTTATTGTTATGAAATTATATTTCTATCGAGTTTTGTTAAAGGTCAGCCACTGTCTCTCCCCTCCCATATTAATCCACTCACCTAATTCTCGCTATAAATAATGACCGTTCCCTAACTTATCTCATTTGATTACCAGAAAAGAGAAAATATATCAACAACGAAGTATGCAAATAAAATTATTAAAGGGAAATGAAATTACTTCAGATCAGTCTTTGAGAGTCCTGTATCGTTTGAGAAACTAAAAATTAAGTTCGCTTCACCATACAGACTTAAAAGAATCACAGTCAACCGTTATACTTCGTGCACTATATATGTGTACTAATATCTTCGCGCGCTATGTGTAATAATAACTTTGGTTTTACTGAAACATAGCTACATGAATCTATCAATGACAATCATATTTATATTCCTGAGTATAATTTTATCTCGAAGAATCGTACGACGGGCATTCATGGCGGTGTTGGTCTCTACATCAGGAATCCATTAAATTTAGATCATTGGCGCACCTTGTAGTTAATAATATGGAAGTTCGGCGTGGGACGTCGCGCATTCATCAACATTGGGGGAGCGGGGGTCGTCATGTTTGGGCAACATTTCCTACGATTTTGACCAAGTCCTACAAATTTTCCCCGAAAATTTTGTCGACGGGG
>CACRXK020009805.1:0-15000 GCA_902702795.2 Paramuricea clavata
GAGATGAAGTCACCCAAACTGAAAGAACAGAAACAAAATTACCGATTGAAAGAGGAAAGTGTTGGGTTTGTCGTGATGGTAACCACTGGCCGGATCAGTGTTTGGTCTTGAAGAAAATGACGGTATATGAAAGAAAACAGTTAGTGAAACAGAATGGAGCCTGTTTCAAATGCTTGCTTCGAGGGCATCTCGTGGCGAAATGTAGAAGAAAAGTGGGATGCCTTATAGAAAACTGTAAGGGAACACATCACACCTTATTGCACCAAGAAAACCCTAAAAATCCTGCAATATCTACTCACAATGTCGAGAGGAAAAGCAGCGAGACGTCAGGTGGTGAACAACTTGCAAGAAATGAAGAGACACCAACGAAGGAAACCTTGTCGGTTACGTCGAACGCTAATCGGAGTTGTCTAAAAAGGAAAATTGTGGCCCTTCCTGTAAAGAAGATCGATATCCTAAATGGTTATGGTCAACGAGTTACGATAAATTGCTTGGATGACAGCGGGAGCCAGGTGACGTTGATAACTCATCGTCTGGTCGAAAGCCTTGGGTTGACAACGAGAAGAAGCAATCGATTGACACTCTCGGGGGTTGGGGATCAAAACATCAAACTCAATTCTGAAGTTTCATTTCTTATACAAGCCAAAGACAATGAACTGTCTATCCCAATGACCGCGTATGCTATTCCAAAAATTAGCAATTATTCACCCCCCTTTGATATTGAAGAAATCAAGCAAAAATTTCCTTATCTGCAAGACGTCGACGTGATTGTGGACACAGAAAGCGTTGATTTGTTAGTTGGTCAAGATTATCCTATCCTTCTGAGGCAGTTGGAAACTCGTTATGGAAAGCCTGATGAACCTTACGCCGTACGAACTGTGTTAGGTTGGAGCATCTGTGGACCTGTTGACGAAAGAGTCGGAGAAGATCCATCAACACATCTCATTTCATCCTGTTCACCGACGACGACTTCAGTGGATGATTTCAATCTCAAACGTTTCTGGGAGATCGAACAAATGCCAGTAAAAGAACCATCCTTATACACTAATAAAGAGCAAAAGATTCTTGAAGAAACGGAACGAACAATTTGTCGGGTGAACGGGCGGTATCAAGTCAAGCTTCCGTGGAAAGATAGTACAAAGCAGATTCCCGATTCCTATGATGTAGCGTTACAGAGGCTAGAATCAATCGAACGAAGAATGAGAAAACAACCGTCTCTAAAGGAAAAATACGGCAAAGTTATTGAAGATTACGTGGCCGATGGTTATTTGGAAAAGTTACCCGAGAAGCCCTCTGATACGGGTTGGTACCTTCCGCATCACCCAGTTATTTCCGAAGACAAGAATACCAAGTTAAGGATCGTATTTGACCTTCCGCCAAAAATGATGGAATCTCGCTCAACGATTTGGTCGAAAAGGGACCGTGTTTATTGAATGACCTGACGGGCATATTATTACGTTTCCGACGTTTCAAAATCGGCATCGCAGGAGATATCTCAAAGATGTTCCAAGAGTTCTGCTTTTCCCTGACGACTGCAAGTATCACAGATTTCTTTGGCGAACGAACGAAGACCAATTACCAGATACTTACCAGTTTAATTGTATCATCTTTGGAAATCCCGCCTCGCCGTTTTTAGCGAGTTACGTCATCAAGCGAATTGTTAAAGACTATGGAACAAACAAAGCAAAGGCCTGTGAAGCTCTAGACAAGGACCTCTATATGGGCGATCTGATTCACAGTTGCAAGACTAGTCTTGATGCAAAGAAAACCGTAACCGACGTGTGCGAAATGTTGGACGAGGGTGGAATGAAGATGCGTAATTGGATATCCAATCAACCGTGCGTTCTTGAAGGTGTTCCTGACCGTATCAAGAATGGCCCTCTTCCATTAGATCAAACCAACGAGAGAGTCCTTGGAATGACGTGGGATCCATCCACCGATCAAATCCGATTTTATCCCGTCATAGAAGATATAGTGTGGACTAAACGAGGAGTCCTAAGAAGGTTGGCGCAACTATTTGACCCCATGGGATTGTTAGCAGCCTTTGTAGTTCGTGGTAATATCTTGATGCAGGAGTTATGGAGAAGAGGGAGAGCTTGGGACGATCCACTTGAACTTGATATTATGGGATCCTGGTTGATCTAGTTTAATCAATTTGTTGATTTATCCAAGATTACAATTCCACGCCACGTTTGGGCAGAACTAGAAAAAGTTGATATGGAACTTCACTTGTTCGCTGATGCATCGCAGAGAGCCATGGCAGCCGTTGCATATCTTAAATGTCAGCGAAAGAATGAAGTGAAAGTGTCTCTGTTGATGAACAAGACGCAAGTGGCCCCTTTAAAGAAAATGTCAGTTCCACGGTTGGAACTACAAGCTTGTCTGATGGCAGTACGTTTGGCAGAATTTATCGTGAAGCAAATGGAATTTAAGACTGTCAAAGTAGTTTTCTGGTCAGACAGCACTGTGGCTTTATCATGGATAAAGATGGAAAGCCGTGTCCTGAAGGAGTTCGTGGCCAATCGAGTAGCGACCATTCAAGAGAAAACTGAAGGATGTCAGTGGCATCACGTATCGGGCCAAGATAATCCAGCGGACTTAGCATCGAGAGGCGTTGACTTACGAGAGCTTTTGAAACCAGATAATATATGGTTTTCTGGTCCTGGTTTCCTTCGTTCAGATGAATACACTGAAAGTTCGTTGAAACCAGACGAGAAGCTGATTGAAGCTGAGAAGAAGAAAGTCACACGGCATTGTCATGTCCAGAGTTTCGTAGGAGAAGAATTCTTGAAAGTTGAAGATTTCTCAACATTTCACAAGTTGAGAAAAAGAGTTGCCTTCCTTCGACGTCCTTTCCGCAATTGGCGATTGAAGAAATCAAAACGTCTCACGAAGCCTACGACCAGAAGTGCAATGAAAAAGAAAGACATCCAGCATCCTATAGAACCATTAAGCGCGGACGAACTTCGAGAAGCAGAAATTTGGCTTTTGAGACGAGACCAAAGCATATGTTTCGCGAAGGAAATTACTGTCCTTGAAAAACAGCAAACTGGCTTGGGAAAAACGAAGACAAGGAAGATGTTGGTCCCAAAATCGTCTCCGTTATATTCTCTTTCTCCGTTCATGGACGATGAAGGTCTGGTACGTTTGGGTGGACGTCTTGAGAGATCACCTCTTTCATATGATTGTCGACATCCGATTATTTTGGGAAAAGGATCACATCTAGCTGCTCTTCTAATCAGAAGGTCTCACGAAGAGGTGAAGCATTTTGGAGTAAACACAGTACTCTGTAACCTGAGGCAGCGGTATTGGCCAATAAGAGGAAGGGAACAAGTGAAGAAGATCTTATCGAGCTGTGTCTTATGCAAGAAATGGCGTGGTAATCCTGGTGTTCAATTCATGGCTGATCTTCCTGCATCGAGAGTTGACTTCCCAAACCCACCATTTACCTTGACAGGCGTTGATTATTTTGGGCCTATAACCACCAAAGCTGGCTTTAGAGAAGGTCGACGAGAAAAGAGATACGGAGTCGTGTTTACATGTCTACAAACACGCGCTGTTCACCTTGAAGTTGCCCAATCCCTATCAACTGATGATTTCTTGAAGGTTTTTTCTCGATTTGTCGCCAGAAGATCGAAACCGAAAAGGATGTTTTCAGACCAGGGGACCAATTTCGTTGGAGCAGAGAGAGAAATGCGCCAGTTAGTAAAAGAATTATGCAATGATGTCGTTCTAAAGACGAAGCTACAACAAGAAGGCTTGGATTGGAATTTCAATCCTCCTTTTGCTCCTCACATGGGAGGAGCCTGGGAAGCCATGGTAAAACTGGCAAAACGTGCGATAACAGCTACAACAAACGGAGCTCAACTCACAGATGATGAACTTTCCACCGTTGCAGCTGAATGCGAAGCCATGTTGAATAATCGTCCGTTGACGTATGTAGGAAGTGATCCAGATGACGTAGAGCCTCTGACCCCCGCGCATTTCTTAACTGCAGGACAGTTAATGCCATTGCTGCCGAGCGAAATCCAAGTTGATGAAGTCTCACCAAAACGGCGTTGGCTTTTTCTACAGTCCATCATGTCAAAGATTTGGAAAAGGTGGCAGAAAGAATATCTGCCTTGCCTTCAACGACGGCCAAAATGGAATCAAACAGTACGAAATTTGGAACCTGGTGACTTAGTGTTAATATTGGACCCAAATCAGCCAAGAGGACGGTGGCTAAGGGGCAAAATTGAAGAAACATTTCCAGACGACCGAAACGTTGTGCGATCAGCCAAAGTCTTAACTCAGAATGGAGTATTACACAGACCTGTGACTAAACTTATACTCTTATTAAGAGAACATTAATTTCTATAGAACATTAACTTATTTTGTAGTCGTCCAGACTGCTCCGCCTCTGGACTGGGCGGGGAGCATGTTTATACGATTGAATGATTTTGTATATATGTAAATAGTGTGCTAATGTGTGGGTGTTATGCAACTATAAATACGGACTTTGCTAAGCGAACTATAGTTAGTTATTTATGAAAATCGTGAAGAACTTGAAGTCAAACTTGAAGTAATATTATATGAAATAAAGTATATGAAGTTAAATATATAAAGTCTTTATTACATCATCTTAAAATGTCTTTAAATACCATATGTGAGATTTGTTACATAACTTATTTGCTAATTTTATAATGCCCATGAGCTAATGTGTTAACACCGTATTCTAAAATTAAACGTTTATCATCATATGGACTTAAAGCAATCTTATTTAACTTAATGGAGTAGATTTCATGACCATAACTGCGAATCTGATTCATGGAAGTTTTTGTCTGCTTCTTATCAAATAAGCAGGTTTTATAATTATCATGTCTTATCTTCTTTTTTGTCACCGAATTCTTTATTCCTTTAGCTGTCTTCTTCTCTACAAGCTTACTGTTCTCGGTGTATAAGATGGAGTACATCTTTGGTCTCAAACCAACAAATCCTTGAATTGGAATTCCATGCGTCTCATCTTTAATTTTACCGAGAACTTTCCTGTTTCGTGTACTATACAAAAGATGGTCTTGTGCGTATTCGGATGTGTCAAGTAGCTCTGCGTCTTCCAGCATGTCTTGGTAGATGTCACGGGTCTTCACTTCATAACATAGACTGTCCGTATCCGTGAAAAGCAGCACAGCGTTAGCACCATACTTCTGTTTCATATATTCGTAGTGAAACTGGTACATCAACACCTTTGAGAGATCCAGAATTGTAAATCCCACATAAATTGGACGATTTAAGTAGAGTTTTGTCTTCTTCATATTCACAGCAGCGAGATCCTCAGAAAAGATGCGGAAAGAGTCAAACGATGGACGAGCAGTTAGTTTTGTCAGCTTTGTCTTATCATTAACCAACTTGACATTGACTCGCTTTCTCAGATTCTCCATGGTCTTTCCAAACACCGCATTATTCATCAGCTTGTAAAAACCTTTCTCAAAGTCATTCAGGGCGTGCTTTCTTATTTCTGTGTTGAAATCTATGTAGGCTTTAAGCCATGGACTTTGTTGAAACACCAAGACTCTATGAATTTCTGTCAGCTCCATTCCCAGCCTCAGATATAACTTCAGATTACGACAGTGAACAATATATTTGGTCTTATCGTTGAGGTTGGGTACTAGTTTGGGAACTGCGACACTTCCGAGCTTTAAATCATCCGAGAGCTGTTTGCAATAGGGTGATAGCATTTCAGGAGAAATCTTCATCTTTTCAGGAGCCAACGGATAGTCATTATGTAGATCATGTAACTCCTTAGGATACTTTAAATCAACTTCGAGAATTTAACCTTCTTTGGAATCATCGGAAATTTGTGTGATGTCAAGGTTGGAGATCTCTTCTTCATTTAACCAATCGAATTCAGCAGTTGGTAGAGGTTGTGACATAGCCCAACCATAAAGATTATTAGCGTCGAGATACATCACGTAAGATGAGTCTTGATCAGGGTCGTAGTCGGGGACGTACGGATTGTTCGCCTTACTGAAACGGTTACTTATCATGGATATTCCACCACGAAGCCCTTCTTTGATGAATAAATACACATCTGGATCAGTCAATAACTCTAGTTCCACTTCTGTCATTTTTAAACAAGCTTGCCACGCCAATGCAGGAATTGTGTAAAAGTGACAAGGATTTAGATTGTATGCTTTTAAACAGACGTTTCGGAAGTTTTCAAATACATCCGCAAGGAGCAGAACGTCCGATTTTAAGTACAAATCATGATAGTCTCCCAAACTTTGGCAACTGAAAGCCTCAAAGACGCGAGTAGGGTGGTTGTAGTCAGCATCGGCAATGTGTTCGTCATTTAGAACACTGTAGAAGCATTCTTGAGGAGGCAGAGTTTCTTTATCAAACTTTTCCACACTATCCATGTAGTCATACGGATATACGCCTTTCCTCAGAAGCAAGGGCACTTTCTCAGATTCAACATATCTCTGGAGGATTGGAAACATATCTGCGTCACTCTTTGAAAGATTAAACGCCAACC
This sequence comes from Paramuricea clavata, assembly GCA_902702795.2. Classification (NCBI taxonomy): domain Eukaryota; kingdom Metazoa; phylum Cnidaria; class Anthozoa; order Malacalcyonacea; family Plexauridae; genus Paramuricea; species Paramuricea clavata. Next base: position 6,512 of record CACRXK020009805.1, read on the forward strand.
GTTCGAGAGAAGCGTTCATAAACTGAAGTGAGTCAATATTGTTGGGGATGCAGTTGATTTCCTTATTCTTTAGCTTTCCAAGACCTTGCATAATCAGGTGGGAGTCATTACCACGAAGATTATGCAGAATGACAGGAATGCGTCCAGTAAAACTATAGTTTAAGTTACATTCGTTGTGTGCGGCTGCACGATACTTTCCTGTGAGATGGCAATAATCGCGAACTCGGTCGGCGCCCATTTCAAAACCACAGATATGACAATTAATGGCGTTTTCAAACATCTGTTCTTCCTCGTTCTCAATGCGCATCGGCTCGATGAAACTAAGTTTTTCTTCGATGTATTGCTGTTCTGTCTCTAAACATTCGAGAAACTTATCCACAGCATCCTCACCACGGTAAACGATAGGAGGTTTGTTGTATTTTTCTGCTTGTGACACGACAATGTAGGAAAATCCACAAGGTTAGTGGTGCTGGTAATTCTCGGTAGATGATTTAGTTAGATCGGGAGTTGCTGAATCGATCTTGGTTGTGACGCTTTCAAAGTCAGCGTAAATCACAAATGGTACCTTGAGTTGTTTGTGATAATCTTTGAAATAAAGTAAAGCATTGTCTTCATTCGGTAATTCAATGCGCTGGGCTCCATGCTGACAACAATGCGGCATGCTCTTGTAGAAGGTCTTCTCGGATAAATCCATGTAGACAGTGACGACAGTAAAACATTCGAGCCTTTTTCCGGTTTTGACTGTACAGGAATTTATTCAAATCTTTGATGAGACAGTAATGCCTGGTTCTTTCCTGGGAGAATAACAATAGATTTACGTGGTTGTCAAATAAATGGTGTGATATAAATGGGAAAGAGTACATCTTCGTAACCAAACACGTTTACGGAGATGTTATTTTGACGTTCAAATTTTCCAATCTTATCAATTGTGATAGGGAATTCAATATCCTCAAAGTTTAGTTCGTCCTGATAATTCCGACAGTGATGGATTTTTGGGGGTTTCTTGTGTGCTCAACAGGATGTAGAGCAGCAAAGATTGACCACATAAAGCACTTATTGTCGGAATTCTTGACGTTAATGATGGCTTTCTTGGTCTTCAACTTTTTCGGTAGAGGAATGTAACTGGAACCTTTCAGTGGAGTATATTTGGCCATGTTCAGGTCTAAATGAAGTATTTCGTCCAACACCCAACCGCTTGCTTCTTTCTGATATATCGCCAAGGAATCGATAATTTTACTGCGAGCTTCTTGTAGTTGTTTCTCCATATCGTGAACATTAACCGTTGTAGTACACAGACTGCGGAAATGCGGTTTACTGAATAGATCTTCACCGTCTACTTTTGGGTTTGAGAAATCTCGCTTTCACACTGATGAACCATTTCAATCCTTTCTTCACTTCCAGCTCTTTCGACAGATGAATAAGCATCGGTTTGGATTTAACACGCAGAAATTGGGACATATCATGCTTTTGATCCTTTCGCTGTTTCAGTTTAATTTTCTTCAAACTTTCCTCGAAAGCAGATGTATGATTACACGGATCGTCATCACCATGCCTATAGCCAATTTCATTGGAGGAGTGATCTGTCTCATCAACTTTACTCCGTTTAGCCTTAGAAGTAGTGTGAACTGCATAATCAAATTTCCTCTTCGAGGTGTTTTCGTCACATACCACTCTATGTTCGACCAACTTATCACGACGATAAAACTCTTTCAGGCACTTATCGCATTTGTGGGTGACCAACTGCCGATGTTGCTAACCATGACGAATGAGGGCATCTATTCTTGTAAATGACTTATCGCACTCTTGACACTTGAATGTCTTACCCAAATGAGTAGCTCTCCTATAACGAGTTAAACTCCGCATTTGAGTGAAACTCTTTGAACAAGTACTACAGACATACGCCATCCTAGGATGATAAATACAAGTATAGTTATAAAGTGTCCAACGAAGGCTAAACAAGAATGCACATGTATAAAGTCATCATAATATTTTAAATGTCAAGATTTCCAGTTGATCCCTTTGAAGCTGCATGAATCCAAATCCGCTAAATTCCGCTAAGCCTAAGAAAATTATCGTTGTTCTCTGCATTGTCAAAATATAATACGAAACTAAGTACTCATAGTTTTAAAACCTTTCCAACCCGTGATAAAATCTCCCCGTTTGCAGTTGTTTAAGACTCGGACCATCCTTTTTTACAAAAGGTTTAAACTTTGAAACACAGTTTAAGGTCTCAGTAAGTAACTCGCCACCAGGATTTGTTAACTTATAAACGAAGTAAATGCAGTATTTTACCCCCGATAAATTCTCTGTATATATTGAACTACGCTATTTTGCTTGTGGGACCTAATGATGATACCATACGCAGTATAAATTTCTATAAATAATTAATTTAAGGTATCACACTAACTTTAAAACATCACAATTACTCAAAAATTGTCATAACCTTTCCAACCCGTGGGGAAAACTTCCCGTTTGCAGTTGGTGAAGACTCGTACCGTCCTTTTTACAACAGACGTTTATCCTTTTCAAAACGTTTAGACTATGAAAGCATAGTTTCAAATGCAACTAACCCGCTCAAATTCACAGTTCACAGCTCTAAGAAAACTTCTATTTTGTGAGTTCACTGAGTCATAGAATAAGAAATGAATAGAAGTGCCACTCAAGTCGGAACTTTTGATGTAAATGGCGCCGCGCAGGTCGCCTCGCGCATCCCGGCCGCCATCTTCCCAGCAAGTAAAAATGGAGGATTTTATATAGAGTTATTAGGGAGTTAACTGCAAAAAGTGGATTTTCAGCGACGATTTCCTTCTAAATTATCAAAAATTGATAATTATAAAACCTGCTTATTCGATAAGAAGCAGACAAAAACTTCCATGAATCAGATTCGCAGTTATGGTCATGCAATCTACTCCATTAAGTTAAATAAGATTGCTTTAAGTCCATATGATGATAAACGTTTCATTTTAGAAGACGGTGTTAACACATTAGCTCATGGGCATTATAAAATTAGCAAATAAGTTATGTAACAAATCTCACATATGGTGTTTAAAGACATTTTAAGATGATGTAATAAAGCTTTGTAATGTGATGATTCAAATACACTTTTTATACTCAATTTCTATTGTCCTTTATATTTTCTTGGGTGAATTTTGAAAAAACTGAGCTGTGATGAGTACGGTTCATGATTGAGGGTGTAGTCATAGTTGGGAGGGTGGGGCTCCTGAGGATAGCGGACGTACTTAGAGAAACGGACCATTAGGCCATAAAAAAGGCCCTCCGAGCCATTTTTAACAACTGTTAATATATAAAAACCGCCAAGGTTTATTCCCTCCCCTCAAAATTATGGTTAAACCTGAGTTGTTCTGTTTTCAATTATTATTCGATTAATTATGAAACTACCACGTTAATGAATAAAGTACTGAATATATGAGAATGATGCTATAAGCGCGAGAACTACAAGAGTAAAATAGTAAACGGTTAAACTGTTGCTAAAACGTAATGCAATTATAATCATTACCGCTTTCATTACATTATAAGCGTGTGTAATCGATATGAAATGATACTGTGATGACGTCATGGGTGGTTCTTCACTGCACCACCCGCACCACCCGACGCAGAACCCCCCTTCCCTATACTACTCACCTCTTATAGTCTTTCATTTTGGAAAGCTTTACAGCAGGAAGCCATTGTTTGTTTATAATGTGCTAATTATAATGAGATCCTTTAATAATGAGATTCCTTCCAACTACTACGTGGACAAGGTGTTGGAAGCAAATGCGGTAACTAAAGTACAAGTAAGATGGGGTGGGTGGGATTTAAACTTTGTAACATGGAGCTGGAAGGTAAATCCTTCAAAAGCTTTGAGCAAATAATGCCAAAAAATTGCGCGTGATGCATACTTATGCTCCTACTTGTTTTGCGATTTGCTATTGGTTTTAGTTGGGATACGTAAATGCTTTTCATTGGCTAAAAGCGTTTCTTTCATAAATATTCACGTGAACACAGTGCTGCTTCAAGAAAATAACCTTTGACCCATCAACAATACACGGAAATGTCGACTTGCACTTTTGTCATGCATGCGTCAATGAGGATAAGCTTGGAAAACACTTGCTTTCAACATGTTGTCTCATTAACTGAATTTAAACATTTTAAATTGGCTTTAATGATCCAAAGAATGAATCATTGAATATAAACTGCAATTAACACAATAAAAAACACACGTTTTGGTTTTGTGGGAGAAGTGGTGTTTTGGGGAGAAGTACTCTGTGTTTATGCCAAACGACATCCCTCTTCATCGTCACATACCTAATACTGTACTAAACTGATAATGCTAGTCAGGAGTAGCGACCCCCTAATGTACTTACCAAGAGCACACTTGGACAGTCCCTAACCTGCCCGCTTGGGCAGTCCCTAACCTGTCTAAGGTCCACAGAACCGCTTAGACAGTCCCTATTATTTGAAATATATATTTATATGAAACGTTACTAGAGTCTATGGGAAATGAAATTGACATATTGGAATACTTCTTCCCCAAAACACACGATAGAGTGTTCCCCATAGACGAAAATGCCCATCCCCCCTTTTTTTTTAATTATTTTTTTTAATTAAATGATGCAGTCATGGTGGCAGATACCTTTGACTGGGTAAAATATGAAATACGAATGTATCGTAAATAGCAATCGGAAGACTATCGTCCTAGAGTTTTAATGAGCCATGCAGGCAAATGAGCTGAAGCTGCAGTTGTAGCGGCCCCAATTCGGTAGCTATGACCAGCATAGTGTGACGCATTAAAACCTGCTTGTTAATAAAATCCGAGTCTCAGCCGTTAAAGTTTGTTTGGTAAGAGGTTTTCCAGAAACGTGAACAAAGAGTGGACCACCCGGTGTTTTTCTAATGAAGAAGTACTTCTTCATTGCCAAAACAAGACATACTGTAGGGGCGAGTTGGACGCGCCAACTGTGATTGTTTGACCCAAGCGGAATGGGTCTGTTTTGGAGACTTTGATTTCCACTGTCATGAATTCGGGTCTCAAATTATCTCAGAAAAATAGGGACTTTAATCTCAGAAAAATAGCTTGTTCAATATTTAAAAATAGCAGGATCAAAATGCAATTTAGGTGTTTATAACCACAGTGTTGTAATTGAACATGCCATCATGCATGCATGAGAGTAGCAGAAATTGTAAGAATATGTATTTGGTAGACTAAAAAGATCATGCAGTATAGTGACACGACATTAATGAATTTTTACGATTAGCGACATACCATACACTGTACGTACCAATCTTTCATGACATCCAACTTGCCGATTTAACGCAAATGTAAATAAAATGGATCCTAAATTTCTCTCACACATGAACTTGATTTCCTATGTTTTCTCCAGTAAGGTATAGATAATGTACTAGTCATGTGTTTGTTTTATTAATTAAAGAGTGCCCTGATATAGCTAGAAAGGAAGTTTTTATAATCTACTTTTGAATTATTGAATACAGTTTAATGTGACGCTTTATTGAAACCCAATCCCCGAATCAGAGGCCCAATCTGGCCGGTTAAAAAACTACGGTTAATAGAAAAAACTCAAGATGGTAATAAAATTGACATTGAAATACAGATCGATTTAGCGTGAATAGTCGATACATGATTTGGCGTTCGACAGTTACTATTCCCGAATTATGTGATAAAATAGATGAAGTTAAAGCATTTTGTTTGTTTTGAAAAGCGAACTACGAAGCAAACGTGTGAATTAACCGCATATTTACACACCAAATGCTTGTGCATACATAAATACATATTTGATATATGAATGATATCAAATGACGCTTGTTGAATTCGTGTTTAGCCTCTCGATCTTGTTATAATTCCCCCAGCGGCGGTTTTATTTAACTTCATCGGTTGAGCCAACGTATTCCTTTGTCCACCAGAAGGGTAAACGCGCTTGACCACGGTCAGTTATACTTGAATAGACTGCGTCTCACTGAATCACACATCGATACTTGAGCCAACGTGTTCCTTTGTCCACCAGAAGAGTAAAAGCGCTTGCCCGCAGCAGAGTTATATTTGAATAAACATCGTCTCACTGAATCATACATCAATACTTGAGCCAACGTTAGTATTCTTTTGTCCACCAGAAGAGTAAAAGCGCTTGCCCGCGGCAGAGTTATATTTTGCTGATAAACTGCGTCTCACTGAATTATACGTCAATACTTGAGCCAACGTATTCTTTCGTCCACCAGAAGAGTAAAAGCGATTGCCCGCGGCAGAGCTATATTTGAATAAACTGCGTCTCACTGAATGATACTGTGTTACTGACCGTTGTTTTATATCCACGAAATATCTTCTCCAAAAGTAAAACTTTGTAACATGGAGCTCGAAGGTAAATCTTTCAAACGTTTTGAGCAAATAATGCCAAAAAATTGCGCGTGATGCATAACTTATGCTCCTAATTGCTTTGCGATTGGCTATTGGTTTTAGTTGGGATACGTAAAAGCTTTTCATTGACTAAAAGCGTTTCTTTCATAAATATTCACGTGAACACAGTGCTGCTTCAAGAAAATAACCTTTGACCCACCAACAATACACGGAAATGTCGACTTGCACCTTTGTCATGCATGCGTCAATGAGGATAAGCTTGGAAAACACTTGTTTTCAACATGTTGTCTCATTAACTGAATTTAAACATTTTAAATTGGCTCTAATGGACACTATCCATGGACACATTGATTAAATTTTGGTTAAATTTGGACGAAAAATTAGCAAAGTTTGTTTTGCTTTGCCGCGCAAAGTAAATGAATCTCTTGAAATAATGAATAAGACTAACTTTATGTAATTCCATGTGCCCTCTTGTCAAATATTTTAAGTATAGAAAAGGAGGTCAAGTTAAACAGGTAAAATTAATGCTCACTGAAAGAGACACGAAAGGCTAAAAATGGTTTTGTTACTGAAAATTTAGTTTACTTGCCATTCCGTATAGCCTACATTTGTAAGTTCAATTGTTCCTTCAACATTTTCTATACAGTTAAACAACCGATGATTTCACTTGTTAGTTGTATGGCCACAGTTTTTTAATTGCTCTCGGACGAGAAAGACATAAAGACTGTTGCCAAATAATTTTTGGTGGGCGCAAATGGAGTCACTTGCTGAATTAAATTCTGAATGTTTGAAGTTCAAAGTCTCTGGCTTAATGAACTATCGCACCACTTATATAGCTATTGTGAAGTATTATCTTTTGTCTCATACGCAAGGGTTGCTTGTAATTTCTTTGGCAGAAAATTTCGGCGACACACTTCAATTACGACAACGATTACGATTAGCATTTCAAAAGCGCAAATTTACAGTACGTGTGTATATGAAAGTCTGACATAAATGCTATTGACTCTTGGTCCAAGGAGTGGCAGATGTCTTTAAATCACTCTAAAATTAATGTGGTCTTCTTCGCATTACAAGAAATTCTCAACCGATCCATTACTCTTACAACGTGGAAGCCAACTTACTTAAAACACTCAACAAACAAAAAGATCTTGCTGTTATAGTCTCTAAAGATCTTAAATGGAGCCTCAACGTCCAAGCCGTCTCAAATAAGGCCAACAAAATGTTGGGGTTCGTGAAAAGATCGCGTTTTCATGCAAGTGTCCCAAAAGTACGAAAGACCCTGTATTTAGCCGGCTAGTAAGAAGCCAGCTTGGTTACTGTAGCCAAGTGTGGGCACCCCAAACCACCCATGACATTCAAACCCTGGAATGAGTTCAGCGTCGCAGCACGAAGTTTATTTTATCTCTTCCATTTCAAACAGATATTTCATATCCTAAAAAACTCGCTAAACTCAACATTCTTCCAATTACCTACTGGCATGAATTCCTGGATCTTGTTTATCTATTCAAATGTATTTATGAAAATGCCGACAAATATGTAAAACTACATTCACCAAATCGTTTAACCAGACGCTCTAGTTCCACATCAGGATTCCTTCTTCAGATTACCAAATCAAAAACAGTAACCTTTCAAAACAGTTTTTATATCAGAGCATGCAAAACGTGGAACAATCTACGAATATCTTTAAGAAACTTAACTTTATTGTCTTCGTTTAAACGTTGTCTATTTAATTACTATTTTTTATTAACTTCTAATGTTTATAACCCAGAATTGGCGCACACATACAAGACTGTTTGTGTCAAATGTCACAAAGCCCGTCCTTTGGATTCACTCAGTGACACTTTGTGCTGCTAGTGCCCTTTCTTTATATTATATTATGTGATGACTTTTTGTTGTTTTTTGTTGTGATGCACTATTTAGTGTTTAACTCTTTGTATACAATATTTCTATGTATTTTACAACTCACGCGGGGAACCCGTTATTGGAGCTTCGGCTCTGTGGGTGCGCCCTTCCTGTTTTTGGGTAAATTAAATAAATAAATAAATAAATATGATCAAATGCGCTTTACGTTAAGTACCAAATTACATATTTAGTCTGGACTATTTATCTTCACAACCTGTCA
>CACRXK020009806.1:0-18573 GCA_902702795.2 Paramuricea clavata
TTAGCTATAAATTATGCAAAAATCATTGATTATGGGCTCCAGAAAATCTTAACTCGCGCCAAATGCAGATTGATACCCGCAGGTTTTTCTTCAGATCTTCTGAAAATAAGTATAAATCATTACAGCCAAGCACATTTCAGCGTAATTTTAGGTCCCCATTTGGAGATCTCAGGCTTCGATTTTAGTGTAATTTTGTAGACCGAACAAGAAGGAAAAACCGGTGTGCCGTCAAGTCGCTGTCGTTTATTCACAATTTATTCAAATGCTCTTATTTTTTGGAACAGGGAACCTGAATTGTATCTTAACTTGTTGATCTAGTTGAAATTTGGAAATAGTCAGGCGTTTTGACACAGCGCGGCTCTACAATTTACCGAAATTCAACCTTCGATTTTGCTTGAAATTGGCTCTGCACGGGTAAAATGAGTTTCGGCGTCTAGCAAAGCCATAAAAAAGAATTTTCAAAAAATAAATTTATTTTGGACACTTGTATACCAATGCTTTTCAACACACAAAAAATAAAGGAAATCTATTTTCCGAAGTCAAAGTCATCGGACCGCTCTTAGCGGGACTGCCACTTAATTTCTCCTGATATTTAGGTGAATAAGGTGGGCCATTTGAATGAAGGCATTGCCGCAATAAGACATTTAATTTATGTGTGAAATGTATTAACGATCTTTCTTAAATTTTAGCAATCCATGTGTTTGAAACAGCATCTGGAAAACCAATGGGCGATGGGAAGCCTGTCCAACATTCGGTAATTGTGTTAGCATTTAAGTTAGCCTGAAAACGGACCTACATCAAAATCAACCCACGAGTCTTCTGAGTAGTTTTTAATCCTGTGCAGTAATATGTGCATAAATTGTCTCTTTCGGTAATTGTCTTTCTGTCTGTCAGTTCCCACGCCCTTTTCTACCCATCCAAACTCTTCGCAGTTTGGCGTGCACAATACTTGGCCTGCACAATACTTGGAAACTATTTTGTTTGATATTTGGAAAGGAAAATATAGAACCTCCATGGTAGGAGGTTGTCTCTGTTATAGGTGTGTTGATATATTCATGCGGCATTTATTATCATTGATTTTATTCATTATTTAACTCACCGTTTTGTTCTTTGGTTAGCACGAAGTCCTGGAAATTGCTGTGAACCAATTTGGACCAATCAACAATCGTCAACTTGCGTTAATTGATAAGAATCGTGATCTCTTTATCACCGCAGTACAACGTTTTGGCTCTGCACCAAGAAGAGCGAAGCTGGGTTAGTCTTTTTAATAAACTGCAATCTCTAGTTATATTAGGTAGCTCTATCACTCTAGAGGTTCAGTAATGACAAGACCATACTGGCCCAGTGTTAGTATACAGGAGAAAATCCACTAAAAGTAAACTAACTTTATTCATAGCGGATACCAGTACAACCTCGTTCCCAGGGTTGATACCAGTAAGGGCATCCCTTATTTGTCCAGTGTCACTATACAGTAGGAGCAAACTGAATGGACCTATTCCCTAATGAACAAAATTTTGATCTAGACAAGTCTGGACAAACATTTCAGTATTTCACCACAGCTTGAAAGAGCATCACAAAATTGCGGATAATATATGTAGCACTGCGAAGTTTGCCGTTTTTCAGTCATTTTGTTTTACGCACGGGAAATTGATACCGCTTTCTGAAAAAAAGTTATCAATTTCCCGTGCGTAATACAAAATGACTGAAAAACGGTAAACTTCGCATTGCTATATTATCCACATTTTACAACAATTCGCAACGAAACTTCGGAATATTACTAATTTTGTGATGCTCTTTCAAGCCGTGATAAAATTTTTGTCTAGACTTGTCTAGATCAAAATTTTGTTCATTAGGGAATAAGTCCATTACCAAGGGAAAACATGTGGAAGGTGAAATGAGAATTACGTGCATAAAAGCTGCTGGAATCAAACTTCGTGTAAAAACCACAGTACCACTACCATTACCCTTGTGTGTTCAATATTGTGTGCCGTTTAATCTACTATAGTTTACACATACTGTAGTCAATATTAATCTGAGATTCTGTTTATGCGGTTTATATACTTTTCCCACGAGCTAATCTTCAGTTTTGAAAAACCATAAAGAATGTCTGTTTTAAGAATTATGTTTTAAAATATTTCCTGAACAGGAACCATGGTGACGTCAATGTCGTGGAATGATTCGTCAAACATGTTAGCTGCATTTCAAGATGGCGTCTTTACTGTATGGTGTTATCCTGAAGCTGTTCTTGTTGATCAAGATAGTTTGAATGAGACATTAATAACCAAAGACTCTAGGTAATTATCTTGCATGTTTTCAATGTCAAGGAAATGTTCAAGTTACAAAATTATAATATTACAAAAATCTCGTTTCCATTTAGCTATCCCGACCACATCAACATGTAGTGTTGATTTCTACAACCTGTAAGGCTGATTTGCATACAGCACACAAAATACAAGAAAGACGCAGTTAGTTTTTGCATTAGTTAATTTTTGGGAAAATATTTTGTCGTCTCATTTCACGAGTGGTACATTTTCGTAAAAAAATGTATTGCCAAGAAGTAACTGATTGTCAAAAACCGCGTCTCACGGTTTAGTGAATATTAAAATGTATAACAAAATGAATATTTTGCGTCAGCAGTGCACATACACCGCGGTAGCGTAAAACCCATTTTCCTTTAGGCGAATTTGTTCTCGCGAAGTGAAGCCAAACACAAATTTGGGCATTGTGGTAGGATCGTTTCCTACATTTCCGCGGCGAATTTTTCCGCCAACCAATCGGCGAAAACGGCGTGAAACAGTCTTAAGCTTTATACCTTTAACTAATGTATAAACTATGAACTACTATGAACTGCTAGCCGAGCGACTGTATTTTCATGGCGTCCCGTACAGCTATTAGTATCCAGTTTTTGATATATATAGCTTCTTTGCGTACTTATAATGTAGAATAATGAAAAAAAATTTTCAAACTCAAATTTTGCAAACCAGAGGGGTGTGTCTTTTCCAACAAACTAAAAATGGCTTGCACACGAGATTTAAAAGCTTTAATCGTATTTTGAGTTAATGGGTGAAACATGTGTTTGGTGTTTAATTGCTGCACGAAATTTCAGACAATTTGCTTCAGTTTCCTAAAAAATCGCCTTTTGCATGCTTAATTAATGCATTTGCCTAATTTGCATATTGCAGCAATCTCGTACCCAGACTCCCAGAGTATGCCCGTTCGTTGGAAAAGAAACACCCCCTGGTTTACAAAATTTGAGTTCGAGTATTTTTTTTCATTATTCTTCACATTATGGGTACTCAAGGAATCTATATATTATAACAAAAACTTGATACCACGAGTTTTGCGAAATTGAGAGCAATTTCAAATCTGTTCAGTTCTTTTTTATACACACTGTATATTCATCATTCACAGGAGCACAAACTGAAGATATTATGAGATTTTGTACTCAGCAATGTGTGACTATACCCACAAGTGTGCACAAATTTTATTACGTTCTGTACATCGTATATTTATCAATTATTTTTATCTCTATTCGGCTCTAGTGATTTTGGCAAGAATCCTCACATTGCTAGTTTCCTCGGCAATGTTTGTTCAATGAGACGAGCTGATGGATCATTATGCAGTACTGTGTAAGTATGCAACAAGTTTCCAACAACCAAAGTTGTTTCCTGTGGTTTCGCCTAAGTTGTTTCCTGGATAGACCTAGAAATTTCTTTGTATCACGATTTTGGGCATATTGCTAAGGTTTTTATAGATGGAAATCTGGAGCTGTAGATTGTATACAATATTCAGACCTAACCAGGAAACTGTGAAAAATGCACCTATAACACCCGTATTCTAAAAGCTCACACTCAATGAGTGGAAGTTCAATCTGAGCTTCTCTTGAGTGTCAATGCTGTTTTTGAATAGTGTCGTCCCTACGTCGACTACTCACCCTCCAGTTATTCAAAAACAGCATTGACACTCAACAGAAGCTCAGATGGAACTTCCACTCATAGAGTGTGAGTGTGAGTGTAAATGTGAGTGTGAGTGAGTGTAAATGTGAGTGTGAGTGAGTGTGAGTGAGCTTTAGAATACAGGCGTAAGTCATCTGGCAGACCTGACCTACTGCAGTGTTGCAGTTATCACAGCTGTTTCTGGTTAGTCTGAATATACAATCTACCTTCGAAATTTCCATCTACCAAATCCCTTGCACATATCTTTGTGCACTATATTTTGAGTAGTTTACGAAATTATTTTATTGATTCTACAGTATCTCACCTTATCCTATGATGTTACATAAATATACCACTGAATCGAAGTGGCCAGATGCTGTTCGTCTCTGTAGATTTGTTAAGGTGAGGATATTATCTTCATAACTTGCTCGTACTCTATCTCGACTGTATAGAATGATGTACCGTCACTATGCTGTGCATAGACTGCTCATAAATTATCATTTATTAAGTGTGATTTTGTAAGGCTAATTGAAAGGCAAGAAAGATGACAAGTTGGGTAACACAACACGAAAGGTGCCTCACCCCACTACATAGGACTTTGTATATAATCTTTTTAATTTCTTGATCCAGGACAAAACTCTTTGGGCATGTCTTGCAACAATGGCAGCTTATGGCAAGGAATTAAACACGGCTGAGATCGCTTATGCTGCTATTGACGAGGTATGTTTCCTATGTAAATTCCTCACCAGAAACAATTTACCGTGTGTTGGTTATTTAAAAAAATATAAAATATATTTGCTGGTCGTTGACTCGCATGGATTGCATTGTACATGTGTATATAAGCTGTTTATTGAATTCTTGTCAACATTTTGTTGGCATCTCACTCAATTGAATATTAGTTGAAGGGGATTGTAGATGGAATTAATTATCAACTGGCAATCACCTGAAGTTACATTTTCGCTTCTATTCCTGGTTATTGTATATAAATTTCCACCCGATAATTTCCATCTGCAATACCCTTCAATTAATATTCAATCCAACAAAATTTTGATATTTACACATAACCTACTGTACACATGGCAGTCCTCTAGTATATATATACATGAACTTGTGGTTAGAGCTCGACAACTTGCCTCTGTAGCTCAATTGCTTAGTTAGAGCGTTGCACCGGAATCGCAGGGTCGCAGGTTCGATTCCTGTCAGGGACCTAAAGTTGTATTTTTCGCTTCTGTTCCTGGCTAGGTCTAATAAATGTATTTAAATTTCCACTCGACAATTTCCATCTACAATATTGAATTCTTGTCTGCCAACAATCAAATGACATTTGCAATAACTTTTTTTAAATCCTCGATGAATTTGGAAATTTAGTGCGTCGAGTTTTTCGTGTATTTCCAAATCCAGTCGTTCTGTTTTAGTTTGGTAGGAGAAATTCAACAGAATCCAAAGAATACTGTAATATTTCCCCATTTATTTTATAACATGAATAAATGTTGACTGACTATTCAAATAGATTCGACTGTGAAATCCCTCATAATTTCCCGGCAACGTTTTAAATTAACCTTTGTTGTACAATAGGCTGACAAAGTACCATATATCCACGTTAATTCACATGAAATGAATTTTTGTTGTAATGTAGGCTGACAAAGTTCAGTATATCAACCATGTTAAAGAAATCCCGACTAAAGAAGGACGAAATGCCGCCATGGCGCTATTTTGTCAACAAATTCAAGAAGCAGAGGTCATTTTACTGCAAGCTGGTTTGATATTCCGAGCCATTCAGATGCATATTGATCTTTTTAACTGGGACAGGTAAAAAATACTTCAATTACATTAATTTGCCTCCCGGCTTTGCTTCCGACTCAGTCAACACTCTTAAAGATCAGTTCAAACGAATTCAACAATGTTGGCCCAATCTCATGCAACAATGTTGAATTATTTGATTTAAACTCTTTATTTTTCAAATCTTTTTCATGATTTATCCAAATTGAAACCTTTGTTAAAATTTAAGCTATTTAATATAACATTATTTGAAAATTGTTGGATGGTGTTTGAGTAGGTTCCGTTTGAACAGTACAGTACAATGTACATTATTTTCAGACATCACAATTATCTAAAGTTTTTGGTTATAAAATTAAATTGGGAACGTTTATGTCTGAACTGCGATACTCAGTTATGATCGTACCTTGCATGCTTTATATGTAAAAATAGGTACGCCAAGCGCACATGTATCTGTTCCATATGTTGTTGCATCCTCGTACACGGGGTCTGGGTACGAGGTTGATGTTGTTGTAAACAGTATACTGTTAGATTGATAGCTTCAAAGAGTGAATAGGGACAGAATATCATTTTACGATGTTTGCTGAGTTTAAAAGTGTAATTGTTGTGAGACATATAACAGCGATAGAATAGTGTCATTGCCAATATTTAACAATTATTCGCCGAAGGCGAGGTGATTATCAGGGAATATTCGCCGAGACGAAGTCGAGGTGAATATTCCCCAATAATCACCGAGCCTGAGGCGAATAATTGTTTTAGTATTTTTGCACAAGTTTTTTCGTGTTTTTCTGGTCTGAATTCATTTTAATTTCGCTTATTTCTTTATCACTAACTTCAACAAAACGGCTAGCCGCCATTTTGAAAATTTCGATTTTGTTATATTCACCTGTAGGTGAATATAACAGATTAATACGTCAAATTTGACCAATCACCTTGTAGGATTTGTTATGTTCACTTGTGCAAAAATACTAAAATAAATTACTGTACCTGGATGTATATACAGTTACAGCTTATGGAAAATTGCAAGAGTTGCTTTTCTGAAAGGCAATGTCACATTTCTGATAGACAATGTCACAATGATACAATTAAACGTTGGCCCGTGTGCTGTAATATCGAGTAAAGCCTAGCATGTAAATAACGTGCACCTGGCTGTTATTCGCAGAATAGTATAAGAAGGTTAGGGAACTCGATGCAGACATAATAGACCTCATTACCTTTGTTTTTGTCTTGGTTCATACAAGAAATGGTTATTATCACGCATGTACTGTATTTCGCTAGAGCAACCAATAGCTATGTTTTCATGTAAGTTGTAACCATTGTGTAATATCACAACTGGGTAATTATACCAACGCACTGCTATTGGTTCGTAATTGGGCGAAAAACAATACATACGTGACAATGAACCGACCATTTCTTGCATTAACCAAGACAAAAACATAGATGAGGTATGTCTGCATCGAGTTTCCTAACCTTCTTATTCTGTTGACCATGTTCGCAGGTTACACGTAATTAAGGCATACACAGGTTCAGAGTAGTCGAAGCATAGATAACTCAGACCATAGCCTATCGAAGGGAAGATGGCTGTGAAACTCATTAAAATAACAATATAACTCATTATCTAAATTCATAAATCTGGTCGTTTCACCGTCACGTGTGTATTGTATTTTTACCAAATCCACCAATAGCAATTTCCAATTTCCCTATTGTTCGAGTCACGGATAGGTGACTTTCGTAAAACATTCCTATTGGTTAGTTGGGCAAAAATACAATACATACGCAGGGTGCGATAATTCAATATTTTTAGCCGTACCTGACTGGTACTCCGACAACTTTTGCCGCGTACCTGGTCTGGTACAAACTTAAGAGTCAAGACGTACCTAAGACTACTTTCGAGTCATGCGTTTTTATACCTATAGTTTACTGGTTCCGGTTTCATATTGCGAAAAAATTAGGGTAGGTAGGTCGGAAATAAAAATTTTTAATATTGTTTTCATGGTTTTGGCATTATCGGCGTTTGACGATAACGATTTTAAAATCGCTCACCCGAGCGATTGTTTTTCAGTCGGACGATGACGATAAATTTTTTGATCAAGCGCAATTTTATTCAAGCGCAATTTTATTCAAGCGCAACTTTATTCAATAATTTTTAAATATTTTATCTAATTTTATCAATTTAATGCACGGCACTCATGAAAAACAGGTAGTTTTGTAAATATGTATAGTATAATTTATCATATATCTAATTTCCTTTGTTACTTTATCATAAGTGTGTAAAATCCTGATGAGTCCACCGTGACTAAATAAAGTTCACAATACAATACAAAGATAACCTTTTGGCTTTTTTCATCCCAAAATATGTCGGATGCGTGGAATTTACATGTACAGCTAAAGTTCTTCACGGTTTTGAATACTTTGGCAGGTTTGCTAGTTATTGCTAGATGGAAAATATAAGTACGCGAATAGCAAAGTTCCGCGTACCTACGTGGTACTTGCCTAAAAACAAAGAAGTACCAGACCATAAATTTGGCGTACCTCCGGTACGTTGGTACGCGAATTATCGCACCCGGCATACGTGACGGTGAAGGACCAGATTTATGAATAAACGTTGACCAACATAGATAATGAGTTATATTGTTATTCTAATGAGCTTCACAGAATCACAGCCATCTTTCCTTCGATAGTTTTTGCTCAGACGCTATTCTTATCAGTCTGAACTTCACTGTGGAGTAAAACATTAAAGGAGCTCATGGAGATAAATGCAGCCAATTCAGTCTGATTTAGCCACGAAAAGGTCAATATTTTGCTTCAATATGTTGTCTTCTCTTATTAGAGCGCTTGAACTTGCCGTGAAACATAAAACACATGTAGACACCGTCATTGCGTACCGAAATAAACATTTGAATAGCTGTGGCAAGAAAGAAGACAACAAACGATTTCTTCAATTCGCTCAAGGCGTAAGTACTATACGGACTTATAATCGTCAGTAAATTGCTCTTCCACAGTTTCCCAGATTTATGCATAGTACTGTATACATATTCATTGGAAGACTGGAGGAAATCTGATATACATGCAAATGTCTAACAAGTAATAAAGCAAAAAAGATGAAAATTTTGTTGTAAAGTTTTCTTGTTTTCTCGTCGCAACACAGTATAATTATATTTATTTAGCAAATCAGCAGTTTCAAATAGTCAATCGCAATGGCGAATATGGTGAAGAAGTCAGTTCCATAGTTTTGGTGCTGCATAGTTTTGGACTAGCCGGGCTTACTGATCGAAAGCTTTGCCAAACAAAACAACTATAGTTAGTTCAACAAAGAAATATACGGGGAACTTTTCAATTTGGCAGATTTGTTTTACACATGCTCACTAAGTCTAAAATAAGAAATTTTGTGTTTTATGAACACGCCATAATAATACGCCATTTCACACTTCATTCTTGAGATATTTAACAATCTATATGATATTCAAATTATTCCTCACTATGACGTCACATTGCATGACTTTCTGACACTTGAATCAATGTTAAGAAATTTCACGTCGTAGTGCCTGATAATTTGCATAACAAGCATCGTTAAATATCTCAAGAAAGAAACAAGCTAAAATAGTTTGGCCATTTTAGTCATTTTGAATTTACTTTACAATACAATCATTAAACTATTATGTGAGTTGCATAAGCATTTTAGTAATGCATTAATGTTGTGTATTCGAGTGAGGCCAAAAGCTACTGTCGAAACTAAAGCCTAACTTAGACAGCAAATTTTATTGTAAAATCTATAAAAATATAAAAAAGTGTCTTAAGTTAGCTTTCGTCGTCTACGACATCATCAGAGACAATATGAGTTCTTTAGAAAAATAACTATAAATACTGTCTCCTGAATTGCAAAATATTTATATGTGCACTGATTAAAATTTGCCGTCTAAAGTTAGGCTTTACTTTGGACAGTAGCTTTTGGCCTTATTCGAATACACAACATTCATATAATGCTACTGAAGGACAACTTTGTACGTTTAATGCATTAATGTATTGTAAACGTCTTTCAGGTTGAGATAAACTGGGAGAACATCAATGCCAAAATTGACATGGAGATGCAAAAAGAAGCTTCAAGACCAGGAGCAAAGCCGTACTTAACTTAAACATCTCCATCTGGGACCGGTTGTTCAAAGGCCAAAACCAGCTGTTCTGGTTTGCACCCTCTGCACGTCGGTTTGTTCTGTAACTTTAGAAACTAAAACTTGCTGGTCTTACAGTTTACCAAGGATTAAGCTAACCGGCTTTCGAGCAACCGCTCCCTGGGATAAACCACAGTCGTGCATGCTTCATGAAATCAAGGGTGTTTCTTGTGAAGGCTCGAACATACATGAAGCCGCAAATGTTATTTGTGGTCAACCTTGCAGTGACATGAACGTGTTCCAATCCAACACCCTGGTTATTTGTAGATATCTGGAAATCCATTATTTATTGTATAAGAATTCAATGTATATACCATAGAAATAATTACATGTCACAGTTTTAACTATTAACAGAGACAGTGAGGTCAGGATTATAACAATTTCGTGCAGTTGCTTGGACTAATAATGGCTGGCCAGCTTTTCAAGATTTACATTATCTGATCACGTCTCACATGAGCAATACAGTAACTTTTGCTAAGTCTTAGCGATCCATCCAACCGAAAAGTTCTTGGTCTCTAATGTTTTCCAGTTTTCTGCATGTCTGTGCGTACTATAAATTTCTGTTGCCAGTCACAGCGAAACCAAAAAATTATTTGGTGTTTTTTTCTTGCATGCTTTTTGAATAGTTTTTTTTTAACAATTTAAATGAAAACTGCGTATTTTGTCTGAAAACACGAAATAGCCGATTTTTGTTCTGTACGGTCATGTTGAACACATGATCATGTTGAACACATGACCATGTTGAACACATGACCATGTTGAACACATGATCATGTTGAACACATACGATGTTGAACACGATCATGTTGAACTGATCATATGACCATGTGTTGAACACATGATCATGTTGAACACATGATGACATGTTGAACACATGACCATGTTGAACACATGATCATGTTGAACACATGATCATGTTGAACACATGATCATGTTGAACACATGACCATGTTGAACAAAAATCGACAGAACTATTTAGTGCGTTTCGCCGATTGCCGACCTGCAAAGTGCAAACATCGAATAACTAGAACTAACCGACAGTTACTTCAGTTGAAATTCAGTTTGCTAGGGGTAGGAACAAGCTTTGCGAAGTAGTGAAAGCGAAGGCCAGCAGTTGCGTCCGAAATAAACCAACTGTTTCAAAACGAGCATTACAGACTACAACACATTGTTTTACAAGTATTTTTTTATATTTTTCAATTGAAGCCATCTAACATTTTAGAAAGTAACATTTATAAACGACGAAAGTAACATTTTTAATTGGATTTTATCCTTTGGCCTGGCTAGCTGATATTTCAGCCCAGGAAACCGGGCTGCTCCATGCCATCAGTCCTTAATTGGGTTACTAGCATAGATATCTTATTGCTGCGGAGCGAGCGAGCCTGAAGCGAGCGAGCGTAGAAGCAGCCTAATATATGCAGAGAGGGGGTTTTGAACTAAATTTTATTAAGCGCATGGAATTGTGGTCGTGCGCTCTTTCTATGCGCAGAACACAAATTTTAAACTCGCTCGAGTCTTCGAATTTTTACCGAATTTCTAAAGCTGTTTCAAGTCCAATGTTACGCAACTTACGCTTACATTTGTTTTTGGACTTTGGCCACTGTCAGTTCTATATTTTTATCAAGTTTTTGTTTCTTAATGTGATAAATCTGTGTATATAGTCTATACAATGTGGTAGATGCGCCTAGCATTAAACAGACTTGATATGAAATCTGATCTTTAATTTCCTGTATGTCAATGAGACGCACATGTTTAATATATGTCACCTCTGATTGCCCTTTAACCCCTGGTCTTTAACCCCTGGTCGCTGCGAGTAATCGCTGTGCTTGATATAATTTGTGCTGTTTACTGTAGTTCTATTTGTTTTTAATGCCCGCAGCAATCCCTACCTTGCAGGTACCCTAGTTTAAGCTCATTTCGGCCACTAGGCGAATTTGTTCACGCGAAGAAACAAATCATGGCAATGTGATTGGTCAGCGAAAAAAGTCGCCGCGATCAGTTCCTAGTAGGCAAAAACACTTTTCAGTTTAGAGTAATTCAGAGTTGTTTAAACTGTCTAGTGTGTTTGCACTGAATAACCGATTTGACTAACTCACGGGCATTCAATATTGATGACGTCAATACAATTAGCCTTTCTCACGAAGACGAATATCCGCCATTTTTGGGTGGCATCTAACTTAGTTAACCAATGCAGACAATTACAATATAACAATTGAAAAGCAATTTTTCCAAATAAACTAACCATTTGCAAAGCAAATTTACCCATATCAACCGTCCAAAAAATTATAAAAAGTCGCTGTTATGTGGACTTATCTCGCAGACTTCGGCTGAAAAGCCACCCAAGAAATGACGGAGTGAGAAAGGCTAATTGAATTAGAACTTGTAAGCCAGTTTTTCACTTCAAAGAAAATGCTACTATACCACGGAGACGATACCGTAGTGGAAAACTGGCTTTATAAGTATAGGGCATTTATAAGGGCAAGGGTTACGGTTCGGATCAACAAAATTTTTTGTCAAAATCCAAACTCTTGCACATGCGCAATATTGCCACAGTTAAATAGAGAAATTCTTACGTGAATGTTACACATCTCCTATTTATGAGATTTCTGAATTTCCAATATGGCGACTTTTGGCGAAAGTTTTGAATTGTGTAAAATTCCGAACCGAGCTGAACTTATTGGCGCTGAAAAACATTCTGAAGACGACCATTTTATTGCGGAAATTTGCTGAGATTTTCGGCAAGGTGGAGACTGCCGGGGCTTCCCTTCATGGAAACCAAATTAGAAAGATAGAAATTTTGCATTTACTTTACTACAAACATGTAAATTAAAATACAATGTATACATTATAACGTACTTTTTAAATTAATAGCATTATATATTTTAAGTGTTTTCACTTTGGGTATAGAATACGTTGCATTTTTTACAAGTAGTGTACATGACACAGACTAGATTTCAAATTAATCACTGTTCATGATTACTGTTTAAATATTACTCTATACATACATGTTTGCTTTATATAGTTATGTACGAGTCAAATCCAACCGCGATCAGCCCCCCCCCCCGGGCAACCCCAGGGCATTTGACTTAACATTACCCCCGTATAGGCGGGAATTTGACAGCCCGGTCGGGAATTTGACGGCCTGGCCGGGCATTTGACCACTTGTCAACAACTTGCTCAGCAGTTTTCCCTAAAAATATGTGTACATTCTAGCGCTTTACGAGTTTTCTATGTTGCGTCTTTTCGATAGTTTGAAAATTGCTTCTGAATCACAAATATCAATCATAGATATGATATATGATACAATATGCCCAGTTGAACAAAAAGAAGAACTGTCTGGCCTATTTTTCGTTCTTTTTAATCTTGAAATACTTGTTCAATTTAATTTTAGTCAAAATTCCAGAAACAGGACTAGCCCTATAGCAGGGCATTTGACTGTGGTTTCTGCCTGTTCGGGCGGGCATTTGACCAATTATTTTTTCAAAAGTCAAATTCCCCGGGCGGGTTGCCCGGGGGGGGGGGCTGATCGCGGTTGGATTTGACTCGTACATTAATACTTGCTTGCCTGCTTAACTTGCTTGCTTACTTATTTACACTAGCTTATACAGCCGACTTACACTATAGTCTATTCAGCGGAAGTTCGTTAACTGGCGGCTTATTGTTTGCTGGGAAATATTTTTTCTTGAGCGACTGATAATTTCTTCGTGTGAAGACAAACGCAATACCAATGTAGGCACCAGTAAGCAACGTTACAGTATACAGTGCTATCTTTATGTCGAAATCAAATTCCACAATTCTAGATATGAAGAGAGGAAACCAATAACTTAAGGCTGTAGTGGTTGACAACTTGAGCAATATGACAAATTTACGACGCTTAACAACATTCGATTTCTGTGCAATGTTCCTGCTTGCCTTGAGTTTTTGGCGAATTCGATAAACAGTGAAGATGAACATTCCAATAATGTACAGCAAAACACAACCTTGAAGACCATATACATCAACAGCAGCTGACCAATCGGGAGTAATTCGACCATTGATACAATCTCCAGAGATCTGTTGATAAATCCTTGCATCATCTTCCTTCCCATCTCCATTCGCGAATACAATGCGTTCATAAAACTTCAAGCTTGCCTGAACGTCTTTCTTCAAAGATATAATAGGTTGACAAGTCCTTGCATCATCTTCCGTCGCATCTTCCTTCCCAAGTACAGTGCTTTGACTAAACCTTAACCTTGACTGGGCATCTTGAAGTACAATGTCAGTGCTTTGACTAAACTTTGACTGCAGGACATTCTTCTTCAACGATGCAATACGGTGATATATCCCTATATTATTTGTCGTTGCATCTCCATTCGCAAATTCAGTGCGTTGATAAAACTTTAAGCTTGACTGAACATCTTTCTTCACAGACGCAGTAGGTTGATCAAACCTCAGAACATCTTCCTTTACTAGTACAATGTAAACAATCGTTATAATGACAGGAACTCCCCAGCTGAAGAAACTATACTTCAAAAATCTGTTCCACTTCTTTAGTTCATCAGATTTCACTAGAGTGTTGCCACAAAAGGTTTTTCTTAAGTGATAGATATTAACCACAGCATTCATAATTATGCTATACGTCATAAACTTATTTGCTACAAACAGCCTAGCACACGGTATCTCAAACAGTTTACCTACATGAGAATACAGTGACAAAAATACTACAAGGTAAGTCTGCCACAACAGCAAGGCAAAGCTAAAACTCATTAAATTCAAACCAGGAAGTGTGCGCAGTTCTGGAAGTATGCAGTAAACTATCAACAACAATAGCAAAGAAATAATAGAAAGCGTTAAAGCACATAATGGTGCTATAATAATCTTAAAGTTTGTAATTACGTAAATTGGTCTCAACTTTTCTTTGCCGCATACATAAGGTTTACCGTCTATCACCGCATAGTCATTTCTTTTGAAATATTGACCATTATCTGCAGAATACACAGCAAACTGATTTGTCACAGTGTAGTATCTTGCATTTAATTTATAAGAACGATAACAGGATGCGGGTAATGACTTTTGCCATGAATTTCGCGTTCTCCAAATGGCCTGAACTCTTGAATCATTGGAAGCACGCATTTCAAGACTGTCGTACTGGCTGAATCGATATTCGCGATAATCATATACCTTAGTGTTGTAAACCAGCGAAAAGTTTTTAAAAACATTGTATTTATTGGTGTTCTTCACTTTCACCAAATCATCATTGCAGGACAACCTAAGCTTTGCCGAACAAATTGCAAAATACCCCATAATCACTCCGTAATCTTGCCTTGTGAAATTTTGATTTGTAGGTTTGAAGAAAACGGTAAAGTTTGTATGTAATGTGTAATTTTTGGAGTAAAAACCGTCCACAGATACATTACAATGTTTGAAAGCTGTCGTTATCTTTTCCGAAACAATGTAATTCCGCCATTTTTCTTTAATGAAACGGTCAGAAGAATGACAAACTTGTAGACCATCACGCGTTATTCTGTACTCATCATAAGGGTACACTCGACCTTGATACATCATTGAGAAGTTGTTCCATACTCTGTATTCATCTTCATATTTTATAGTAAAGGTAAAATTGGCGCATTCGGTACCACATGTTATAATTTTACCTTCAAACACACCATAACCGTACTTTGTTATCTGCTTCTTTGTTGCCAATATCAGAACTTCAAAATTCTTAAGCACAGTGTATTCCCATCGATCGAACTGAATGTATGTAATGGGTTTATTGCAACTTTTTTCATCTATTCTCGCCTTTACCCAGTAATTACGTAGTTTCCAAATATTCCGTACGTAGTTATCAGTGGAGTTACAAATCTTTATGCCATCATTCAGAACTCGATACTCGGTATAATCGTACACCTTGTTCTTATAGAGTATTGAAAAGTCAGTGCGAACTTTGTATTCATCATCGTATTTTATATTGATATTAGAATCGTTGCACATTAATAGATCTTCCTTTGTATACTTTGTTGATTTGAGTCTGAACTTTTCTTGACATACATAAGGTTTACCGTCTTGCACCCCATAGTCATTTCTTGTGAAATATTGATTCGCAGCTGCGAAATAGACAGTGAACTGCTTTTTCACAGTGTAATACTGTCGGTTCAGCCAAGATTCTTTAATGGGTTTATTGCAACTTTTTTGATGCACTGTCGCCTTTACCCATTTATTGCGCATTTTCCAAATCTTCCGTACGTAGTTATCAGTGGAGTTACAAATCTTTATGCAGTCGGTATTCAGAACTCGATACTCAGTATAATCGTACACCTTGTTCTTATAGAATATTGAAAAGTCGGTCCAAACTTTGTATTCATCATCGTATTTTATATTGATATTAGAATCGTTGCACATTAATAGATCTTCCTCGGTATACTTTGTTGATTCGAGTCTGAACTTTTCTTGGCATACATAAGGTTTACCGTCTTGCACCCTATAGTCATTTCTTGTGAAATATTGATTCGCAGCTGCGAAATAGACAGTGAACTGCTTTTTCACAGTGTAATACTGTCGGTTCAGCCAAGATTCTTTAATGGGTTTATTGCAACTTTTTTGATGCACTGTCGCCTTTACCCATTTATTGCGCATTTTCCAAATCTTCCGTACGTAGTTATCAGTGGAGTTACAAATCTTTATGCTATCTGTATTCAGAACTCGATACTCAGTATAATCGTACACCTTGTTCTTATGGAGTTGAAAAGTCGGTCCAAACTTTGTATTCATCATCGTATTTTATATTGAGGATTGAATCGTTGCACATTAATAGATCTTCCTTTGTATACTTTGTTGATTTGAGTCTGAACTTTTCTTGGCATACATAAGGTTTACCGTCTTGCACCCCATAGTCATTTCTTGTGAAATATTGATTCGCAGCTGCGTAATAGACAGTGAACTGCTTTTTCACAGTGTAATACTGTCGGTTCAGCCAAGATTCTTTAATGGGTTTATTGCAACTTTTTTGATGCACTGTCGCCTTTACCCATTTATTGCGCATTTTCCAAATCTTCCGTACGTAGTTATCAGTGGAGTTACAAATCTTTATGCTATCTGTATTCAGAACTCGATACTCAGTATAATCGTACACCTTGTTCTTATGGAGTATTGAAAAGTTAGTCCAAACTTTGTATTCATCATCGTATTTTATATTGGTGATTGAATCGTTGCACATTAATAGATCTTCCTGAGTATACTCTGTTGATTCAGGTCTGAACTTTTCATCGCATGTAAAAGGTTTACCGTCTTCCACCCCATAATCATTTCTTGTGAAATATTGACTCGTAGCTGCATAATAGGCAGTGAACTGCTTATTCACAGTGTAATAATGTCGGTACAACCAAGACTCTCTAATGGGTTTATTGCAACTTTTTTGATGTATTGTCGCCTTTATCCATTTATTGCGATCCTTCCAAATATTCCGTACGTTGTTATCAGTGGAGTTACAAATCTTTATGCTATCTGTATTCAGAACTCGATACTCAGTATAATCGTACACCTTGTTCTTATGGAGTATTGAAAAGTTAGTCCAAACTTTGTATTCATCATCGTATTTTATATTGGTGATTGAATCGTTGCACATTAATAGATCTTCCTGAGTATACTCTGTTGATTCAGGTCTGAACTTTTCATCGCATGTAAAAGGTTTACCGTCTTCCACCCCATAATCATTTCTTGTGAAATATTGACTCGTAGCTGCATAATAGGCAGTGAACTGCTTATTCACAGTGTAATAATGTCGGTACAACCAAGACTCTCTAATGGGTTTATTGCAACTTTTTTGATGTATTGTCGCCTTTATCCATTTATTGCGATCCTTCCAAATATTCCGTACGTTGTTATCAGTGGAGTTACAAATCTTTATGCTATCTGTATTCAGAACTCGATACTCAGTATAATCGTACACCTTGTTCTTATGGAGTATTGAAAAGTTAGTCCAAACTTTGTATTCATCATCGTATTTTATATTGGTGATTGAATCGTTGCACATTAATAGATCTTCCTGAGTATACTCTGTTGATTCAGGTCTGAACTTTTCATCGCATGTAAAAGGTTTACCGTCTTCCACCCCATAATCATTTCTTGTGAAATATTGACTCGTAGCTGCATAATAGGCAGTGAACTGCTTATTCACAGTGTAATAATGTCGGTACAACCAAGACTCTCTAATGGGTTTATTGCAACTTTTTTGATGTATTGTCGCCTTTAT
Organism: Paramuricea clavata; assembly: GCA_902702795.2. NCBI lineage: Eukaryota > Metazoa > Cnidaria > Anthozoa > Malacalcyonacea > Plexauridae > Paramuricea > Paramuricea clavata. The sequence continues at coordinate 18,108 of CACRXK020009806.1, forward strand.
CCATTTATTGCGATCCTTCCAAATATTCCGTACGTTGTTATCAGTGGAGTTACAAATCTTTATGCTATCTGTATTCAGAACTCGATACTCAGTATAATCGTACACCTTGTTCTTATGGAGTATTGAAAAGTTAGTCCAAACTTTGTATTCATCATCGTATTTTATATTGGTGATTGAATCGTTGCACATTAATAGATCTTCCTGAGTATACTCTGTTGATTCAGGTCTGAACTTTTCATCGCATGTAAAAGGTTTACCGTCTTCCACCCCATAATCATTTCTTGTGAAATATTGACTCGTAGCTGCATAATAGGCAGTGAACTGCTTATTCACAGTAGGTAGGTAGGTAGGTAATACTTTATTTAAAATTAACAGAAAGAAGAACACGCTAGCCCCATCAACTCTAGGCTGGTTTCCATGGGGGGCGTGTTTAGATCTTAAAAATCATTAAAAGGAAAATTTAAAC
>CACRXK020009807.1:0-18573 GCA_902702795.2 Paramuricea clavata
AAAGTAGCATTAGAACGTCTTCATTCACTTGAACTGGATCTTGTCGAATATCTCTTTCTTAAAGTCATTTATTTCTTAAAGCCAGGTAAGCTCCAAATGCATTATTTAACTGAGTACAGTGTAAAAGTGTATGGTGCGTAGATGTATATTTGTGCCGTCTATGTATATAATAATAATAATTTATTAATTTGTACTGCGCTAAAACTATAGAATATTCTAAAGCGCTTAATTACATGAAACAGGAAGCTAATTTTAAAATTTCCCTACGTTATTTACACAACATTTAACTACTATAAGCATCTATTTAAAAATATTTAAAAACAAGAAGTTTTATTGAATGTACGCATCTCTATACAAAAATGTCTTAAGATTTGTCTTAAAAGAATCCAACGAAGGTGAAAGCCGAATCTCACACGGTACTAAGTTCCATATATAGAGTAGGTCCTGCTTTCAAAAAGGCACGATCACCAAAAGACTTTCTACGTGCGCTTGGAACATGAAGAAGCCCTACTTCGTCCGATCTCGAAGAGTAGTTATTACTTTGTTTATAAGTCAACATGTCACGAATATATTTGGGAGCCAATCCATGTAGAGCTTTATAAACCAACAGTACGATCTTGAATATAACACGGTATTTAACCGGTAACCAATGCAGTCTCATTAATGCCGGTGTCCCAGGAAATTTGGCCCCCCCAAAATTTGGCCCCCCCGGGCCAAATTTCCTAGGAAATTTGGCCCCCCTGCCATATTTCCTAGGAAATTTGGCCCCCCCTTCGGAAATTTGGCCCCCTCGAAAACATAGTTTACTTTATCGCTATAAGCTCGGAAATCGTGAAGCTTCTTCTAAAACCAAGATCCTAAATTAAAGTGTTTGTCAGTATTTATAGTTAGTTTGCATAATTTATTTGTGTCGAAATTCTTCATTGCGGCCAAGAGCTAAAAATCGTTTCCTTTATGTACTAGATAAAACATGAGCAGCCGATCTGTATCTCAGGGGCGTAGGAAGCGGGGGGGGCACGGGGGGCACGTGCCCCCCCAAATTTTTTTAAAGGACTAAAAGTGCCCTTTTTTGTGATAAAAAGTGCCCTTTTTGTGTTGAAAAGTGCCCTTTTTTGTGAGGAAAAGTGCCCCTTTTGTAGAAGCTAATGTCGCTGTAAATACTAAATTAAAACAATAGGTGCCGTTTTTGTGTGGAAATTTACAAATTTTTTTTAAAAAATTAGGTCACAAACATAAATTTCGGTATGATACGACGGAAAATTTTCCTCAGGAGAAATTTCTCCCCCCCCCCGTCGACAACATTTCCGGGAAAAATTTTTTAGGTGCCCTTTCCGATAGTAATGTGCCCCTACAAGCCGGTGCCCCCCCAAACTCCAGGTGCTTCCTACGCCCCTGCTGTATCTGATATACAAACTCGAGCCGAAGGCGTGGAGAGTTTGTATATCAGATACAGATCGGATGCAAATGTTTTAGTGTTCCTACCACTGTTACAGTACGATGCATTACATATTGTGTATATGTAAGTAAAATGCATAGGAAAAGTTTTTTTTACGAAATAACCACACATTTGATTTTGTTTTTCGAACAAACGTTTCGACTTAAAAGTCTATTTTTACCCTATACTAATGCTAATTACTCCCTGTTATTTATTAGACGTGTGGATATTAACATATTCGCCAACGCATGATGTCATCGTTTGCTATAAAAGTGCGGTTGTTATTCTGACTAATTTTATGCTATGTGACTAAATTTATAGATCCAAATAACTTGTAATATCTTAGAAATTCCTATCTCTAAAAATCGTTTTGTGTCCTTAGCTTAAAGCTAAGCCATTATGCTTTAACGTTGTCCTCAACAGATACCCATGTGTGATGTGTCTGGCATGACTGCACTAGCACATTATTATTTTTACGCTTTCCTTCAAACTTTTAGCTCTTGGCCGCAATGACGAATTTCGACACAAATAAATTATGCAAACTAACTATAAATACTGACAAACACTTTTAGGATCTTGGTTTTAGAAGAAGCTTCACGATTTCCGAGCTTAGGGATAAAGTAAACTATGTTTTCGAGGGGGCCAAATTTCCGAAGGGGGGGCCAAATTTCCTAGGAAATATGGCCCGGGGGGGGGGCCAAATTTCCAAGGAAATTTGGCCCGGGGGGGCCAAATTTTCGGGGGTGGCCAAATTTCCTGTGACACCGGTAGGTGTAATATGATCAAACTTAGGTACGAGACATATAACACGAGCAGCAGCGTTTAGCACTTTCTGCAATCGATTTAATTGATATTTTGGAATTCCATACAGCAAAGAATTGCAATAATCCAAATGGGATGTAATAAATGCATGAACTAAAATTTTGGTAGCATCGTCAGTTAAGTATTTCCTGATTTGTTTGATATGGTAAAGTCTTCGAAAGGCCTTGCTGCAGATTTTGCTAATATGCAAATTCATGGACGTGTGAGTATCTAACCAAGACCCAAGATCACGAACAGCGCCTACCGGAGAAATCAATACTTCTCCTACCCACAATTTGTCAATCGATACCTTGGATAATTGCTGACGAGAGCCAATAATAATAAATTCTGTCTTGCTACTTTGAATAAAAAGACGATGTGCAGTCATCGAGTTTCGAAGCTCATCAAATACAATCTTCCATGCATTGCTTTAACAGCTGACTCCTGATGCAATGAGTTCTGAGGTTTAAAAGAAAGATACAATTGTGTGTCATCTGCAAAAGCATGATGACAAGGCAGATGTTTAGAAATTGCTTTAACAGCTGACTCCTGATGCAATGAGTTCTGAGGTTTAAAAGAAAGATACAATTGTGTGTCATCTGCAAACTGAAGCATGATGACAAGGCAGATGTTTAGAAATAATCTCAGAAAGGCCAGACACGTAATGTAAAAATAGAACAGGACCCAGGCAGCTGCATTGGGGAACTCCAGTAGCAACCATAAACTCGGAGGACTTACACCGATCAATGACAACTTGCTGCTTTCGATTAGCCAGATACGATCTAAACCACTGCGCTGTCCACTACTCCAAAATCATTCTTGAGGATATCAATAAGAATATTATGGTCTATAGTGTCAAAGGCAGCACTCATGTCAAGCATAACAAGCAACGTAACCTCTTGGTTGTCCATATTAATAAGTATGTCATTCTGCACTTTAAAAGCAGCGCAGTTTCAGTTGAATGGAACTGACGATATGCTGATTGACTGACAGGCAGTGGTGCATTTTCGTTGCAGTGATTAACTAATTGCGACATGACAACTTTCTCAGCTACCTTTGCAAGAAAATGAAGATTATTAACAGGTCTAAAATTTTCAAACACTAAATCCATACCAAGTTTCTTAAGACGGGGATCTACTTGCGACACAGGAGAAAAGGATTTAAGCAATGTTCAGTAGTTATCGGATTAACACGTACCAATCTTATTAATTTCGTCATTGATAAGTTCAATCTTTCGACCGAAAAATTAATGTTCCAAATTCGTTCGCCAGAATCAACGGATCCTCATAAGTAAACATTCAGCTGACTTCTGTTTGGACAATGAATTGATAACACGAAACAATTTCTTAGAATTGCCTGAGCATTTGTCAATTAAATCAGAATAATAGCTAGTCTTTGTTTTACGAAGAAGGGCACTGCATTTATCTCTAGTCTTATAATAAAGTTCTTTATCATGGGAACAACCAGATTGAAGCATTTTTCTTTCGCATTTCCGTCGTTCAGCTTTAAGCTTTTTAAGATCAACAGTGAACCAAGATACAACAGGTTTCATAACCATCTTTTTCGTCTTAATAGGAGCGTGTTTATCAAGAAGATTTAACAAAGTCGTATCATAACAACGTGTAAACTCATCAATATCCGAAAAGGAATTGACACATATAATTCAGACCCGGAAATATCATTTTTGAACATGGGAATGTCTATTCTTTTCAGCTGACGGAATCGAAGTTCCTTAACAACAAAATTTGGCTTAGGCATATACAAATTACACTCGATGAACGAATGATCAGATAAAGCCAACGTAGATTCTAATTCAGTTATAATCACATCATTAATTGATCTATATATTATAAGATCTAGAGTATGTCCTAAATATGAGTTGGAAAGGCCACATGTTGGGTTAAACCAAATGTTCCCAAAAGCTCACAAAATCTTTTAGCATTAGTATCGTCAGTAGATTCAACGTGGAAATTAAAATCGCCTGAAATAAGTAACCTCTCAGTTGATATTACAATACTTTCAAGGTAGGCTAAGTAGAAAATTCCTCAAAAAACAAACTCACGGGTTGAGGATAGTTAGTAGAGGATGGCGGACGATACACACCAACAAGTTTAATAACTTGATTTTGAATCGTTATACATTCCACTCAGAAAATTCAAACGATCTGAACTGATTAGCGTCCATTAACTTAGTTCTCATTATACTCTCAGTGCATAACTCCAACTCCCCCGCCTGATCTATCATTTTCTCTGGGCGAATTTTGAAAACAGTAACCATTAGGAGAAAGAGCTGCAATCGTAACAGAGTCAGCATCTTTCAGCCAGGTTTCAGTAAAAACACAAATGTCAATGATTAGAATTCACAACATGGTCAACAACATCTGCTGTTTTGTTTCTTAGAGACCAAGCATTAACACAAGCAAATCTAAGACAAGTTAGTTTCTTTGGCGTTGCGTCAGCATCATTTTGGTTTCTTAACGATTGAGGCAAGGGAATATTAATTAAGTTATTATAATTCACACCGGTAAAGTTTACCGTGGTAGAATTTTCCAATGTTTCGGGACTCAGTAATAAAAGTTGAACCATCCTATTTTGTCTCTCATCGAGAGATCCGTACAAAAACCCTCATTGTTGGTTTTTCTGCGATTGTTATGACTTTTGTTTTTGTAAACACAATTGCAACATTAGTCAGAGACGTAGCTGCGGGGGGAATTGATCGAGGGATCCGGAATCCTCCACTTTTCTTCAGGTCCAACTTTGTAATTCTTTCAAAACTGAGAAACTCTAGGTGGTGCGGGGTGTAGCCTCTTAATGTTTTCATCTATGGCATAAAATATATCAAATCTTTGAGATTGTCATAAAATATTTCTAAAATGTGTGAAATAGCGTTTCGCAGACCCTGAAAATAGAAATTTTTCCAAGGGACCATGTCCCTGGACGACCAACCCACTGAACCCAGCGGGCAAAATGACGTTTATCCAACGTTGAATCAACGTTGGAAATGACCTTCCAGACGTTGGATAGACGTTGAAAAAGGGTTGACTATGCAAATTGAATCGACGTTAGTGTTTCGACGTTGAAACAACGTTGAAATTAGGTTGCCAATCTCCTGAATCTCGTCAACCATAATTCAACGTTGAATCCACGTTAAAACAACGTTGAGATTGGTTCACAAATCAACGTCGTACATTTAACCATGAACTGAACGTTAATTCAATGTCTGTTGGCTGCTGTTGAACCAATGTTTGTAAAACAACGTCAGAGTAACGTAGATATTACGTTGTCCACGTCGCAACTTTTTTTCTACCAAATTTCAACGTTGAAACAACGTCGTGTGCCCGGTGGGAACCCCCCTAGTTGTTCTGCGTATTCAACGATTAGACCCCCGCTCACTCGTTTGGGACATGCTACGCCCCTGACATTAGTTCCCTCCGAAGGCTATATCAATTAATTCTCTGAACGGCGAAATTATATATATTACAAACCATCTGCTGTATAGTTGCGTAATTGCAACTGAAGTGATGGCGGTAGCCAATATTTTCATTCAAAACAAGTTGTCTCATGATCGTTCATGGTAAATATATACATGCATGCATGGGCATGTACTAATTTTCACATGTCAAGGTCAAATAAGAACAAAGGATATAATAAAGTCAAACAATAAACACCTCTTATAATGACGTCAAACAGATATGCGATGTCCCACAGGACAATGCAAGCCGATGATGAGCCAATAAATTTCATAAAAACATAATTTGCATTGCGAATTGGCACATATGGCACATGTATGCATAGAGATCCGCAGGAGGCCATGTGAGACTAATACTGCAGCTCAAAGGGGTTTGTATTAGCAGTTTCAACCCGCCCGAATTCCCCCATCCGGACTGTTAAAGGTAATTTCTGTAGATGAACATTTGAATTTTCGAGAGAAAATTGTATACATGTGTAAAGGTGACATGACACGAAATTTTTATCGTCCCATTCGAAAGAATCCTCAAATCAACTGGTAAAATTGTGAAGCAACTTTTCTTCGAATTGACATCTATAAAAATCCTTCAACAAATTTTTAATAATATATGTTGTAGTTATATATTAGCGTCATTGTTTCTTGCAGACTAGCATGTGGTAAGAGCATGAAACTGGTTTACTCTTTTAGTTGTTCGAGGATTGCAAGATGTGGTGAAAATAGAACAACTTCAAGACAGAATGCAAGAGATGTTACGTCAATACGAAGATACACTTGATCAAGCAAGTGATGGTGTTCGTTTTGGAAGAATTCTTCTTGCTGGGGCGTGTATTGGTCGTGTTCATAAGAAAATTATTGAAGATCTCTTCTTTAAGCCAGATATTATGTGTGTCCCTGTTGCAAATATTCTCAATAACTTGCATTTGTCGCAAGGATATGGAACAATGTAAATATTCTACAGTCTATCTATGACCAGCCATACATGTAGCCGGGGCGGGTTCCTGGGTCGGTCGCTCGCTTCCATATGACTAACCTGTAGCCGGAACTGAGCAAGAATGCAATTTTTGCCGGATTTCATATTTATCGTTCCTCAGTAGCGTATATGCACGTTCCAACAAATCCCTCTGACCGCTCCAACAAATCCTGAAGATTTTCCGATGTATTGTGTCTGAAAACCATTTTCACTCAAATATATGATTGGACTCTTGTACCACAGCCCTCCATTCGCAGAAGCGTTTGCAGTTTTAGTTAATTTACTATTTTAGTTTTACACGCAGCCTGTATACCCAGAAAATGTAACCAGAGCTGGTGCAACATCACTATATCCTAAAGCCCTGGGGCCGGTTGTTCGAAAGTCGATCAGCTTAACCCCCTGCAGGTTAACCTAAAATTCAAAGCAAACTTCCCAACAGCTTGTCTATAAATTTGAAAATATTTCTTCAGAAATCTTGTCTGGGTCGACAGGAGTTCACTTCTCTGAAGTTTTGAAATAAACAGACGTGTAGAAATACACAAACCAAAACAGTGGGTTCAATTTTAACCGGGGGTTAGCGCTAACCCACCTTTGAACAACCGGCCCCTGGGCAAACTAGGAAATATTGTTGCAGAAACATTGTTTCCTGCCAATGTTTCGCCATGTTTCCCAGAGTGGGCAAACACTAGGAAACATTAGTGAGAATTTACTGAGAAACATAGGGAAACATCAAATGTTTCTGAATTTGCTAGAAAACATTTTTGCTTCTCGAATCTCGGGAAGCAAATTTTGTTTCCGCAACAATGTTTCCACGGGTGGGCAAACAGGGAAACATTTGAGTTTCCACCGAGAATCACAAATGTTTCCACAACAATATTTCCTAGTTTTAAGTCTTTAGTGAATTTGATCCAAATTTTATATTACAACGTGCATGCATGGAATGTACTTTAAGTTCAAGTATATAGCCTACGTAAGTAAGTTGCTTATCTTAAAACAGAAGAATTTAAATTGTCAGGAAGGTGATTTTCTTGCCTTTGGTATATTGTGCAATATGTCATAAAATCCGTGGAAGTTTCACTTAAACATATTATTAAAACATCACAACGTCACAAAATTATAAACGTACGTTACTCAGTATTTATCTTGATGCGAGAGTAAATCTGAGAACGTAGTCGAACTTGAGTATAGACATAGTATAGTTTGTATAATATAATTAAAACTCTTTCTCAAAAGTTTTGATAATTAATATTCAATCAACTGTAATCTGTGCAGTATGAATTATATATATACTATTGCAGACTGTGGTTATAATTTAATCATATCGCGGTGTAGTTCAGTACTGAGGTTGTGGTAGCCTCGGTGGCGGCAAGCACTGTATTACAGAGTTAATGGTCTCTTTAAACAATTAAAATTTAAATTTTGTTTGCATTCTTTCTGTACTACCACGACTATATTATATGTCTCTAGAGGAAAGGACGACACTCAACCATGTGTAAAAGAAGGTTAAACTATGCAGATTTCGGATGCAACCAGCTGAAAAAATAAGAACAAACTTTGTACAGTTGTACGGCCTTCTTCCAGACGAAAGGCATTCGCTGAAAACGTTGATTCTTCTTATTTTTCAGCCAGGTATAGTTGCATATTGTGTTCTTTGCTACCTACAAGTTATGCATGGTTTAAATTACACTGTAATATCATGGACATTGTCATTGCGTACAAGAACTAATATTCTGACTGATAAACACATGCGTGCGCAGCCCCTCGCGTAGCCCCATATCTGAAAGTTGTGTTACCATCATCAATGTAGATCTAACATTTGCTGTCTTCACATTCTTTGCATTCAACAAACACAGATATTAAGATATTTTTCTTTATCTTTTATCGTAACAGTATTGCTAAATACTTTAGATGGTTGAGAGTAGGCTAGTCGATTAGGTGATCAGCCAATCAGGTCCAGAATATGCGTGAGTGGACCTCGGGAGGGGGGATAGCCCCGGATAGGTGAGAGGGTCTCCTGGTGGGATCATTATGGATCCTAAGAGATGGCAACTTGCGTAGAACGCTCCCCGACGGATTGAGATAGAATTCGGAATCGAAACATTTAGAAGATTAGTTACTGATTTATCTCCGTAAAAGGATGTGAAATTTATAACTATAGGAGGTTTTAACAGAGTAAGACAAGCCACACCTGAGCCCGGGCCTCTCCTCATTACAGGCTTACGCAATCTATACATGCAACAGAGTTCCATGCTGATCGTAGAACGCCTCAGCAGGTGTCTTAAGTTGATAATCAATCATTAGGCTTAGCCTCGTGCGTATGTTAATGCTCTGGCGCCAGTGCTAAACAATATTACGCAAACTGGATTAATGCCTTTTGAACCATGCATAGCATTCATATTATATAAGTACGGAAATAAAAATTTAAAATATTCGGAATACGTGTGTGAAACTGCTCAGAGTGGACATATGATTATGAAGGTCTAATCCTGATCGACTATCCAAACCAGATAAACTACAATTAAGGTAGGTTGTATAACTATAGGCCCTTTGGCAGGAACCTGCGGCCCTGCGATCCCAGTGCAGCTGATCTCCCCAAACTCATGTATATATGATGGACTGATGGCATGGAAGGTTCACGTGCACTGGTGAATGTTGAGATTTTTTTGTATTTCGTTCGATAGAACACAGTAGTCAGTAGATGGGTGTCCCGTAGATAGAATCTGCGTTCATAAATTTGCGTTCGAAAATTCCATCTATACGTACGGAAAACCCATCTATACTATCAGATCTATCGAACGAGATGCCCAGAAATCTCTAAGTTTATTCATGAGAGTCAATGTCATTGAAGCTGCATGGGACTGTCTTCTCAGTTTTACAGATAGCTTATAGATCTTATACACAACGGTCATCTGAAAATTGAGTAAACAGATATTGTTATTATCCAAAATGCATGCATGCATGCATGCAGTAATTTTCTAATTCGTCCAAATCGGATGACAAACTGGAGCGGGGAGGGGAGGGGGGCTATTTGTAGTGGCCGAATGAGATCAGTAGCCAGCAATACAGAACCTGAGAAAATTAGTGGAAATATTTAAGCTTAGAATAAACCTCGTATAAGCTTCGAATTATCTTCTCTACATTTCAAACTTTTCCTGGTCGAGCCTGCTCTGCTGTTCCCGGGCCTTCTGTGCTCAAAAACTCCCACACACATTTTTGAATATCGTGGCCGCCATTGGCTGCATGAATTTGATTTAGTTTGTATATCAAATAATTTGACAATCAATTTGTCCTATTTATCATGTTGTAAATTGGTGAAGACAGAATGTATATACGCACTTAAATTATAAGTTAAACCAGGTATAAAGTAGGGATTGACCTGCACGTACTGAATCGGCGAATGTTAATTCATGACGAATATATTTTTATTTGATAATTTCCATCCATATGAAGAACAGATGTTTTAGTCGTAGCGAATATCTTTGTTTGCCTAATAAAAAGAAAACATTTTTATAGCTTCCTAATCCTATTCTTAATCTCTCCTGCTGACAAAAATAATCAAACGTTGAATATTTTTAAATTAATTACTGCACCGGTTCAATTTCGTTTTCATGAACGAAGTCAAATTTCAGGAATAACGTTATATACAAAGCGGATAAAGCGCCAAAAAGGGGCGAAACGATACAACACGAAAAAAGGGTAAAAGGCGAAACAATGAAGGGTGATAAAACGCGTTTCCAAAACCGGATCAGATGTAGCCTGCGAACAGGCTCTTTGAATTTCAAAGAGAGTGTAAGAGAGCCTGTACGTTCGCAGGCTAGATCAGATGGACGTTTTGCACCTCAAAGTCGTTTTTGCGTGTCGCACCCTATGGCGTAATTGACCTTATAAGTCCGCACGTCACGTCATTGTCAGCAATGAATATTTCACCCCATATATCTCACAATGCATTGCGTATACCTAATGTTTAGAATCTTTAGATGGATTGAAAATTGCGTGACGTAAGCACTTCTAACGTAAGCACAGCTAACTGGGTCAATTATAATTTGTTTATTTTGAAACATGCATATGCAGCAAATAATATATGCTCCTTGCCTTGTGACAGCTCATACATGTGATCTGTTTACCATGCATGATATTTGGAGTATGGTTGTATAAAATGCCTGAAGCAAACCATTTGCCGTTTAAGCAAACATTGGTCGTTGTCAAGTTATATCAGTATATTATTACAATTATTTTGAACGATATAATCATAAGCAAAACACAACTTGAACTGCAGTGGGGGTTAAATTACTCTTTAGTGTACCGTGTCTGTCGACTTCCCAATAAAAACATAACAAATGACGAATTGTGAAAAGTAAATCAAGCCCCATGCCATGGGGGCCATGCACACTTGGAACACGGACTGACGTCAAGAATATTCGGCATGCACGTTTTTCCAACGCATTGATAGAACTGATAAGACGTAATACTATTACACCCTTCAAGAAAGTAGTAATCCTTCGCCATACAGCCTCCCGCTATACAGCCTTTATAGAGCATTAGAGCCCTTTATCTTTTCCAAAACTATACAGTTATTATAACATGTTAAAATCGAGGTCAAAATCATTTATATAATTAGGGGCGGACCATTAGAAAAGTGATGGGGGGGGGGACAAAAAAAGTCAGCAAAGGAAAATATATAAGAAAATATCGTGAAAAGAGGAAAACGAAGAAAAATACCTTTAAAATTCATCAACAATTTCCAGCACCAGCAGAAAAAATTCGTCGGCCCCTTCGGTACGTTCCCATGCATAGATGACTCTAAAACCAACATCTCAATCACGAAAACTAGGCTGGCTATATGTCCAACGTTCTTTCCGGAAGGTTGTAGTGCAAAATTTCAGATTGATTTCTTATCATCTTTTAGTATTGTGTAAACAAAATAGGACACAAGTAATAAAAATGAGCTAAATGGCTGCATCTTCGCCTGGCTTATCCGGCAAATATAAGTTGTCAAAACAAAATTTGTCTCTGTAAAATCTGGTTAAAAGTATTTTAATCGATTCTGCCGGATGTTTGATGATGTTTGCACAATGATGATGTTTGCACAATGACTAAACTTAAATTACATATTATTTCAAAGTGTAGAAAAAATATTTGAACTCACTTCCAGGCAAAACCTTTAAATTGGGGGTCATCATGTATATGAACTCATTTATGCAGACAGTAGAGCTCCTTTCCACCCTTTATCAGAATTTACGTCGGTGCATCAGCCATCCAGACAAAATTATTCACTGGAGGTCTATTGACTTTTAAAACAATGTAATTTGAGAAGACTAAACCGCCTAATGCACACTGTCAATAGTATAGGAACACTTGACTTCATCAAATGTGTTTTGGCGTGGAATGAGACTGATTGAGAAGGTTTTTGATCAGTTATCTATAGCAGGTTAGTCAGTACTTCTAGTTCTAAATACTGTTTTCATTGTGTTCTAATTATATTTAAACTGATTAATGTACCTGCATGCTCAAATATTCCTGAGTGGGAATATTTTGATAGATATTTAAAGTTAAAGCTTCGCCTGTATACAATTTCAGTTTTGAGCCAAAATGCGAATTAACAGACACCTGAAGCCTCTTGATATGTTATAAGGCAATGCAAATATCTCATTATTAAGTATACTTCGAACTCGAGACGTTTGTTGTATTGATTTATAAAACAACTAAATGAAAACAACCAAAAATACAGTGAGCCATGTCAAGTCCTGACATGCTGCAGTTCTGACGTAATTTAGTTAAATACATCAGTCGTATAATATTATGAATGTTATAATAAGAATGGTATATTATGTTGAGCTGAATAGACTAAATTTAATGTACCTCATGATAAAACAATTTGTTATAGTTTACTTATACATTGTGTTTGATTATTTCAAAGCCTTTAATAAGCTCGTCTTCTTCCGGTACAGGTTTCTTCAAGTTTTGATTTAATTTCTCTTGCCTTCCCTATCAAACTATCATGCTTTTTTCCACCGTTTGTAAGCAAGAAATCTTTATTTAACATAACTAAACATGTTAAACATTAATTACTCTTTACAGCACCTAGATTTTTTCACGTGGGGTGTGTGTGTGTGTGTGGGGGGCGGGGGGTATCATCCTTATTTGCAACTGAGGGCTAAGCTGAATTGCAAAGGACGCATCAGATGAAGTTGAATACTTCCTAAAGTAAAGGCACCTCTGACAACCACCGTATGATTCATGTCTAGCTGATAACAGAGCACAGCAACAGTTGAAGAAGGGTCAGTTAGAACTTAGAGGCTAATCCCAACTCATTACAAATTGACGTTTACGGCAGACCGCTATTAAACCTCAAACAGCAAACTTCAAATCATATTTTGAAGAACTGTTAACTGTTCCAAGTTAGGACAATTTGTACATGCAATAAAATTGAAGAATAAATTAGCTACTTAGCTCTTGAAATCGTCTACAATTTTCCTTCAAATACGATTTGAAGTTTAGACCGTTTGCGGTTAGCGGTCTACCGCAAACGTCAATCTGTAAGTCTCTATCCTGTCAACATACACCAATTTGGGAGGAAACTGGAGTACCCGGAGAAAACCCACGACATGCGGTAGAGCGCTGACTTCAATCCAGCGCGGGCTCGTGTAAAGGGGGCCTTATCGGAATGGTGATCGCTAGATAGTATACTTCAAAATAAGGTTTCCGTTTTTATAACGTAGAAAAAACTATCCTAACACAAAACTAAGCCCTAACCCTAATACTAACCCTCACCCTAACCCTAACCCTAACCTAACCCTAACCTAAACCCTAACCTAACCCTAACTTATTTTAATTATTTTAAAAATTGAGTAAAAACGGAAACCTTATTTTGAAGTATACTATGTAGCAATTGCCTTATCGGAATTGGCCAAATTGTCGGCCCATGTGTTGGTAATCCATGCACTCCTTGGATTCCGGATTCCACTCATTGGATTCTGGATTCCACTCCTTGGATTCCGGATTCTGCTCTTTGGATTCCGGATTCCACTACTTGGATTCCGGATTCCAGATCGGTCGTGGATTCCGGATTCCAGAAAATTGGCCCAGCTAGATAAGGATTCCGGATTCCTCCGATTCTGGATTCCACTGTCTGGATTCCGGATTGCAAAGCTATTCAAAAAAGTCAGATTCTTGATTCCTGGATTACCTTACATGGGGCGAAAATTGTCAACTGCATACTTTATGTCATTATATTTTCCTCATAATATGTCATTATGTATGAACAAACTTAAAAGCTAAAACCCGCCATGAAACAGTTTAATTTGCAAATATCTGGATTTTGAACATCTACACTCGATAACTAATTGTTGAAGGATTTTGTAGAGATGGAAATTTCGAGTGTAAATTTTTATACATTTATTAGACCTGACCAGGAGCAGCTGCAGCGAAAAATGCAAGTATAGGCCCTCTGGCACAGCCAGGTTCGATTCCTGCCAGAGGGCCTAATTAATGATGTATAAATATTCACATTTTAAATTTGCAACCTGATAACCACTGGATCCAATCGGTCTTTAATACTTTGAGAGGTTAGTTTCATGCTTTCGCTTCAGATACAGATTAATTTCCTAGCTAATACAGTTTTATGAGACTTTTACGAATTTTCGGTTATCAGACCTATTCCTTCAACAGGCGAAAGAATATAATTTTAATACAGCGATAGAAGATGTTGCTACATTAGTGCATTTTTTATCGCTGTAAATCATATTCCATTTCATCTGTAATGTTGAAGCTATAGGTCTGATACTCTGATAGTCGAAAAATCGTAAATAGAGACAATTGGCCAGAGGACGTTGTGATCGATTCATTCATTATGTATAATCCTGGCCGCGAATTTTCTTAATATCTTTAATCATGCATGGTCTTATGGGCTGAATGTTTAGACTGCATGGCAGATTGCTTTCAGATCAATCAGTCAAAGATTATTCTGGTTGACGCCAACTAGAATAAGCCGCAATTACTATCAGGTGCTTGGTTGTACATGGTTGCATATAGTCCACTTAATTCAACCATGATGTCCTAGACTTCTGGCTAAATTAACTCAATTTCCTATTAAGACCTGTTCAAATATCTCGTCCACCATAAAAATTAACCAAATGGTTTAACCAAAAATTTTTGGCCGGGCTGTTTGCAGAATTTAGGTTACACAAAATTAGTGACCATGTAGAAATACGGATTTTTCGTGCTCAGCCCCTCCCATTCTTGGGCCCCTGTAGTTTTTGCGGCAAATCTGAATGACTTGCAATTGATACAAATTCAATCAATCTCTTGTAAGATCATAGTTAAATTGCCCAGTTAAGACATATAGGCTTGCGCTACATGTGGTAAAGGACGATGGTGGAGTCATCTGTAAATAGGAAAATGATTGCATTTTCAGGTGCTGATAAATATAATCAGTGGATTGTACGTGGCTCGGGATGTCGGGATGACACATTGATATTGGCTCTAGTCCCCTATTGTTATGCTAAGATGGGCGTTGAGGAGGTCCTCGGTTTTGATTTCAATGTCAAATTTAAGTGGAAAAGCACATTATATGAATTGTTGTGTCTATAGTACTACGCGTTGAACTCAAATATTCTCATTAACATATAGCTGTCCGATGCAGGCGCAAACGTCATGGAAAGCGGCCCAGGAGGTGATAGTAGTTATACCAGGCGGGAGAGAGGAGACCGCGAGCCTACATAATATGCCACAGTCACATTACAAAACATTTGGGTATCATTTTTTAATTTAACTCTTACGGGCTCTTTCGCATAGAACGTTGTTTAATATGATACCCTCATGGGGCGCTTTTTTCCATTAACAACACGACAGATGGGTCAATTGAATAAATTGTTAAATGGAACACAATTATTTGTGTTTTGGACCTGCTTGATGGGAAATCAAATGCAAGTCCATTTTGGCAGATTTTCTAAAAACTTTGAACTTCTATTCCCCCTTATTGGTCTTTCCATTAATACAGAGACAGAAATTCTGGTCTAGACGATCTTGACATTGAATGGAAAGCGCTCCTGGAAGGCATACCCTCCATTATAGGTCTTTCATGTGGCCAGAGCAGTCTTTCAGTCCTTTTTTCAAATAGGTCCAGTCGCGTGTTTTTGCTGTTTGGAGAGCACGTGTAGCTGTTACAGTTCAATACAGTATATACTACTAATCTGATCATCTCAAAATGCTAACAACAGGTCCAACAGTGTATTTCTGAAATTGTCCAAAATCCAGTTTCATCCGACAATTTGAAGAAATAAAACAATTCCGAAAAAATAAAAATAAAACAGTTCCGAACATATGCATTTTGACAAACTATATATAGATTAAAATTAATAAGCCAAAATTATATATGGTATTTTACAATAGCATTTTTGCTTGGTTCTGTTTCTTCAAATATCCCTCCAACTGTGCTCTCTCGATAGCCACAAATGTTGAATATAAATGCTTTAAGAGAGGATGTCCACAAAAATCAAACATAAAGCGGCCACGACTGAAAAATCGATTTTGCTCAAATTTTGCCCAGATATTCCTTATTATATCGGAAAATGCACCATATATTTTTTTAGGTCAAATGCTTTTTTAACTTTGAGAAAATGCCGTTTTAACACGACCACCCTAAATCGCCATTTTTTCTGGGAAAATATGCGCTGATTTTACAGATAAATTTCACGACGACAACCGTTTCTAATCGATCTAAAACCCTAAAAATCTTGTTTTCGGTTATTCAAAGGACTGTGTACATGACTTACAGGAAATCTGAGTTACTTTTAGGAATAGAAATAATCGTAGTTTTGGAGCACACTATCTTACTTCATTTACGATACCCTCTTAACAAAATCGATTTTCACCATGCGATAAAGCTCCAAATCGATCATGCTTCTACTAGTTGGCTCTTTAATAAACAAGCTTTCAATTGACGTAAATACTTCTTTTGGCAAATGAATACGCGATAAACGACAGCGCGTTGAAATCTTCCGTTTTTGACGTCTTGCAAGTCAAACGCTGTTAATTTATACACCGTCGAAGTAAACAATTTAATCAAGTATTCTAAGTATTTTACCTTTTGAGAAAAAACATATTCTTGAATGGGGACTTTTCGCTTTGCTAAGTTTAAAAGTGGTCCAGAAATCCCGGTATATTTGTAAAAAAAATCATCAAACATCCAGTATTTTGAGACATTGTTGACGGTTGCATGATCACTTCAGATCATTATTCAACGTGATCTACGACCCGGCCGTTTGACTTTAGCGCTAACATATACAAATCGATGAGCTATTTAAGGATTATATTTGCTACTAAATTCCCCAAAGGAATTGGAACTACAACTGCTGTTTTCAGAGGTTTTGATCCATTTTATCCATATTAATGTACCATTTTATTTATCGACTGATGTTTACAAATACGTAAGTTAATTATTAAGCAGCTGTTAGCGTGCGTGCCCTTACTACGTGTGAAATGAACGTTTATAATGTTTATCCATATAAGGAGTTTTTATTTTTAGTTTACCAGCCTTTATATTTGAATAGTCGTTTTCTTTCAAGTTGTTTTCTTTTTTATACTCTGCAAAGTTGATTCCCAAATGTTAAGGTATTCGAAAAAACTATCGAACTTTTCCATGATATTTACAGAGAAACGTCACAGCTGTAAACCCCCCTTCCACACCCCCAAAACGAACATATGACGTTTCTTGGGGAAAAAATCCCACAGACCACAACGATTATACGTATTGATTGTTTCTTGACGATACACGCGTACGTGCATGTTGCGGAAGAGGTTATTTCGCTGGCCTCAGAGTGACAAAAGGTACCCCGCTGGTTCTAGAGGTTTAAAATAATAAACCTCTGTTTGAAAGCGGCAGTTAATTCATCGAGCCGCGCCAATCAGCTTGAATTAGGGTAGATAGTTATGATAAGACAAGGGCGGCGCCAGGGCCGCCCATGCAGGGAGGCGGCAAAGGGAGCAATTTTCTCCGCGACCCCAGCTCAAGGAAGACAGGCAAATACAAATTTGCAAGGCGATAAAAAGTTTGTCGACGGAGGGGGGTAATTGTGGTTCACCGGGGCCCCAAGGGTATAATTGGCCCTGGGGCCCCATATTTCACTGGGCTGGTTTGGGCTGCGCCAGTATTTCTCCGACGGGGGGAGTCATCAGTGCTCTCTTTTGATCTTTGTCAATTGGCATTAAAACCGCAAGAACTACCGACAAGTGACCAGGGCCGGATTAACGTCGCGCGAGGCCCGTGGCAAATGTTTAAATTTTGAAAATATTTTTTCAATATTTCAATTTATTTGCATCAATTATAAACGAGATAATGGCCTGCCTGGCGCAGTTGGTGGGTATAAACAGGATCATAATATAACAGCTCAACGCAACTATATATGAACACGAGTATTGCATATTTTCCCGGGGCCGTGCTAGGGCGAACTGCCAAACCTAGGGGCCCTAAATGCGCGAGGTCCCTAAATTCGCGAGGCACCTAAAATGGGTGTATCCCAATAGAAAATGGTCGTGTTCTCGTAAAAATGGGCGTAGCACAGTAAAGCGCGAGGCCCACGGCATTTGCCGTATTTGACACGTGGTTAATCCGGCGTTAAACGAGCAACAAGCTTTCATTTTCTTTAAACGCGACGTGTGGGGAGACAATAATAATTTGTGGTGTCGCACTTGGCCAACATATCTCAATGCTGTATTTTTGGGTACTAGTACTTGTGAAATATACTAAGATCAATAGACATTAGTTTATCAAAATAAAGTAATTTTACTGATTATTTTAACTGTGCATCAAAGTAAACACACATTATTCTAAACTACAGTATTTTCTATATGCCTATAATTTGAGTTTGAGGTGGTAGAATATATAATAAAATAACAAATC